>PUFA01000528.1:0-246719 GCA_003508835.1 Eonycteris spelaea
AAAAAGGGCACATTTAAGGTTAAATAAAAACTAAATGCTCAGTTACCTTAAAATACCATTTTTCTTTTTTTGTCTTTATCAAAATAGATTAGTTGCTTATATTTATATTGTATGATTCAGTGAGTTTTTTTTCAATTATAGTTGGCATATATTAATATACCAGTTCCAGTTATAAAATAATTTTAAAATATACAACAATGAAGTAAAAGTAGTTGTCTTCCATTTTTATACAGTTGAAATATAGGTACATTTTGGAGGGTAACATCAAACATTAGTTTTACCACACTCCTCTGGGTAACAATGTGTATTTTAAGGTGCAGAAAAATATTCATCAGGTTATTCTTCAGAAGCTGTATTTCTAAATTTGGATTTAATTCACTTAAATATGTTTAAACATATGTGTATGCATATGTTTGCTTAAATAACTCAACATTTATTTGAAATTATATTTTCAATTTCTTTATACATTAATTACAATTCTAAGTAGGTCAAGTTACCTCGCTTTTTTCAATGAAATATTAAAAGAATAAATTCATTTGTCATGTTTTATATTGATATTTGGCCCTCGTACATTCTCAAATATATTCCATTTCACAAGCTAAAAATTAAACGACAGAAAAATATAGTAATAACTCCACATTCTACTTTCTTGTGTCTCTTAGGGTTTAGATAAATTTATTGAATGAATATGGTTTGATGGATTATTTTAGAATTTGTATAGCCTATTACTTGGCAATACTTAGACAATAACAACAACAACAAAACACTTGTTTTTTTTGATTGAACATTTCCTCTTGGTATCAATTGGATATAGACATTGTGCACAAAATCACATTCACTGGAATAACTTTTTCAAAGCTCTCTAGTATATCTGAAATGTGGATTTATCCTTGATAATATAAATTAAGCATACTATTTGTATTTTTTTAAATTCCACATTTAACAAACAGCAATATTGATTAGTCATAAACATTTAGAAACAGAGATCATACTATGTAGTATTCCAAATATCTTTTTTTATTCCTGCAACAATTTTTTTATAGATTTTCCAATGCACTCATCAAATAAATGAGTATAACTTTTAGACATTTGTTGACATTTTTTTCATGCAAAGTTTCTGAATTATTTGCAAAATATTAAAATGTCTTCATATACATCTCTATGTGTTTGCTCACTACTTTGGACTAATAACAAGTAAAATAAACTACATGTTGAATGGAAAAAAATTGACAAGGACTATACAATTTGGATTTTAATTGTTACCTTAAAAATAAGTTACAATGTATTCACATACCCCATATTTTTAAAAAATCAATTATATGACTCATGATTTCTCAAAATATAATGCTGGGAATAAGCTTAAAAATCTAGCGAGGATAATTGACTGTTATTTGACATTGCAATTAACTAAAAGTTTTTGTAGCTAATTAAACAACAACTATTAATCAAGTTGAAATACCACCAACTTCTTTTGAAGCTATAATTTTTTAATCACTAAAACAAATACAAATAATACATAGGTCTATAGGATGGCAAACATATTTTGATAGAAAGTCAATCATTTCAAATTTGTTCTCATATTTTCCACATATGCTTTATAAAAATATTTTTTCATGAGAGTTGATATGGTTTCTGATACTTTAAAATTTATTCATCTTATTTACTTAGTTCAGTAAAACATGCCAGATCGCTCATAAGTTGAGTGCAATGGTAAATGGCCTTAATTTGTTTTCTTTTTCATATGGCACTTCAAGTACTTAAGCCTTGATCTAATCTTCCCATAACTAGCCCTTTCCTTATGAACTCTGTATTTGTAGACTGTTTCAAAAATATATTTGATATATGCTTTTATATTATGATATTAGTAAAAGTGTATCAACTCTTCTAAGAACATGTACATTTTAAAAGATAATTTATTCATCTCTATTTATCACATTGATTTTTTTTTCTACAAAATGTCTGAGGAACAGAATACAGAGCTCACAAAAAAAATGGGTATGTAAGAAAATATATATAATGAGTGTTATGATAGAATCATGTACAAAAAAAGGGCAATGCCAAAATTAAAGTGTGATATTTCAAATCATGTATATTTGAATATGACCCACCTGGAAAAAATGTTTCTAGGCAAAGGGACCTTTTAGGAGCCTCTAACATAATAGTTTATAAATTAAGACTTTTTATCAATAAGTATTTTAACTATGGTAAGGACATAAACTTGTTAAACTTGATTAAAAACTATGAAAATGCAAATGTTATGCAAATAGTGAGCAGCTGTTTTGTAAGGGAAATTATGGCTATGGAAATACAGTAGTGTTTTTTATCCAAAGTATTAAGTTTGTAGTTTAAGACCTCAGACTTCTCCAAACCTCATGCACTGCCTAGAATGAATTTTAAAATAGTGTATTGAAGTCTCTAATCTGTACTATTTATAATTCCTTTGGTTATATCTGAGTCACAGTATCAACATATGCAAGAAAGTATTAGACATTTTCCTGCCAAAATGTCAAGTCAGTTGGGAAATAGGTAAAGTTAAAAAATAATTTTCTCCTCATCACAAAATGAATGTTTTTATCTGAATGTATAATACCATCATGATAGATTCTATATAAGTATCTAAAACAGATCATGAAGATCAAATATTTCTTCCACATTTTAGACTTTACACTTAAATTAAAAAATCCATTCCACCAAAACAGAGTTCCAGACTTTAAACTTGGGCAAACTCCTTCTGCTATTTGGGCCACAATTTTCCTTTCCTTAAAAATGTAGATGTAAACTTGATAGTCTTTAAGTTTCTTTCTGTTAGGTACTAGGTAGCCACGAGCAAAGGAAGCAAAGGCCTGGCTCTGTAACCATAGAAATGAGAATGCTGACAGCCCATTTCATGAGGCTGCCTCTCGGCCTCCCAGATGAAAACTCATTTTTCAAATAACAATATTCCTACATCCTGGAGTACAAAGAAATAAATGGCCATAGCATAGCAACTGGTTTAGGCCAGCAAACAAATGCTTGCACAGTAAAGAATATTCTGACCTTCCCACCTCAGCATCATATACTTGTCATTATATGCCATGCATATTCCCCCATGTTCATTAATCTAATTATAACAGACTGAATTCTGGAAGGAAACATTCACAGTTAACTATAGGTTACTATGACAGCCAACTGTCGATCAAAATGACCTCACACATCAATCAACTAGTATCACCCTTGTAACCACCTATTGCAACACAATATAAGACAGACATCTCCACTTCTATGAAGCTATAGCCTCTCTGGCGTATCCCATCTCTCTCTTGAAATGTGCTTCAATAAATTTACTTTTCCTAATCTTCATTAATCTGTAATTCTTCATACATTGGCAGAAAGGATTGGGACCCCGTGCCACTGGGGCAACAAAGGAATTTGATCACCTCCAACAGTGACATTTCTAATACTAATATTATTTGACATGGCCTTTACAAAATGATGAGGCGCCTACATTGTGTCAGGTATTGTGTTATGCATTGCAGAAACAAAGATAATGTCACAGGAACCCTGCCATTAAGGCTGAACACGTGTATGTAAACAAAAAACATTTGAAGGCACTAATACAAAAATCGGGGTGTGTTTTTGAGGGCTAAGGAACAAGAAAGGTCTAATATGGAAGGTTTGGTATAAAGTGAGATAATTGGTAATGGGAGAAGTACTAGGCTATAGAAAGGCACACAGACAAAAAATAAGGCTTCTTTGCAGGACTGTCTGTAGTTTATAGTTGGAGGAAAATAGGGCATGCTGGAAGAGACACAGAGAAATAACTAATAAACGTCGAGGACAGATTATAAGGTAGATGAAAGTATTTTCACTAATTTTATTGTAGGACATTAAATAATTATTTAAAAATTAAGAACAGATAATGATAGTTATTTGCTAAGTTAAATCGTGAGGCCAAGCCCATGGTCGCCATCTCCCAACAAGAGGGCCCTTCCCCCCAATTTTTCACAAGGCCAAGGAAAGCAGAGCCCTAGAGGAATCTAAGCATTACTACCAAAATTGTTGTTAACACTGACAGGAACAAAGCGACTGAGGGTACCAAGCATGATTGAATATCTAAAAGTAAAAAAAAAAAAAAGGCATTATTAAGACTTAATATGAAGCAGGGGATCCAAGAGATTTAGACGACACCTATTGGGAAACCAAAAGTAAAACGCTTCTTTGCAACAGGCTAGAGATAACTTTATATAATAAATCTTCGTTCTGGAAAAAAAAAAAAAAAAAAAGCAGAATTACACTTTCATTAATGCCCAGGTGGAGAAATAACTCCATTAAACACCGTAAAAAACCAACGTGACAAGGAATCTCAGAAGAAAGAGAAAAATCTCTAGAAATAAGCTTACAGACATGGAAATATGCAATTTAAATGACAGAGAATTCAGGATGGTACTTCTAAAAAAACTCAATGAAATCCAAAACAATCCTTATCAACAATTTCAGGAATTGAAAAATCAACTAGATTAGCAGAAATGAGTTCTTTAGCAAAAAGATTTAAACCCTCAAAAAGAACCAAATAGAACTTTTGGAGATCAAAAACACACTCAAATAAGATGAAAAATGAAATAGTAAGCTTAGGAAATATAGTTGACCAAAACTGGAGGAAAGGATCAGTGATATCAAAGATGAAAACTAGAAACAAATCAGAAGGAAGAAGAGAGAAGCAAAGAATTAAAAAAAAATAATAATGATGAAAGAGAAATACAAGAACTAGCTTGATACTGTCAGGAAGGAAACATAAGAATAATGGGCATTTCTCAAAGAGAGGAAAAAGGAACAGGGATTAGAAGCATTTTCAGGTAGATTGACAAAGAATTTTCCCAAATCTAAAGAATGAGCTGGAGCTTGGAATTCAGGAAGTCAACAAAACACCCAATTATCTCAACCAAAAGGCCTTCTCCAAGACATAATGTATTAAAATTATCAAGAAATAATGACAAAGAAAGAAATTCTCAGGGCAGACAAGGAAAGAGAAGATGGTAATCTTTGAAGGAAACCCCATTAGATTATCTTTGGACATCTCAGCATAAACCTAACAAACCAAAAGGAGTGGAATCAAATATTCAAACTATTAAAATGAAAGGAACTACCATCTAAGAATAATGTACCATCCAGCAAAGCTCTCCTTTAGATATGATGGAAAATGAAGACCTTTCCAGACATACAAAAATTGAAGAATTCTCTAATACAAGGCCTGATTACAAGAAATACTGAAAGGTGTCAGCTCACCTAATACGAAATGACAAAAAATTACATAATATGAGTAAGTTGACTAGCAGGCAGACAGAAGCAGAGAAGTGCAACCCTTACTAAAATTAGACCACTTTAAGCTTAAAAAATAAGAAGAGATTTGCTATAGCAAGATAGTAATGAATGTTCAGCATACATAAGGACAAATTGAAACAATAATGATAGGAAAGGGAGGATTCAAAGATCCAATTCTTAAAGGGAATGGAGATAAGAACACACACAAGAAGAAATGGAGATAAGACACACTGAAGAAATCTTATGCATATTCATAATTAACCACATGCCAAAGTTTTAGAATTATAGTACATAAAATAAAACAGGAAGGATAAGGGAGAACCCACAAAAACCCAACCAAAACAAACTACAAACAAACAAACAAAAAAACAGGCACCACAAAGACAAGGAAGCAATGGAAACACGGAGCTACCAAGAAGAAAACATAAAAATGGATAAGGGAAACCTCATATTTCAATAATCACCCTAAATGTAAATAGACTGAAACTCACCAATAAAAAAGGCACAGAGTTACAGACTGGATCAAAAACAAAACCGTACCGTATTCTGCTTCCAGGAGACACACCCCAGTTCCAAAGACAAATATAGATTTCAAGTGAAAGGATGGAAAATGATATTACAAGCAAATGGCATTCAGAGAAAAGTGGAGTAGTGGTACTAATATCAGATGAAATAGACTTTAATCATCTTTTACATAAATATGCAGCTATTGGCACCTGACACATAATCTTTAAGAATTTTAATGTAATTTCTGTACAGCCAATATGACATTTTAAAAGATTGCGAAAATCTCGCAAAACAGTTCACCACCTTACAATGGTGATGAAATAGAATAGTTTTTTAAATGTCCAGTGCAATTTTTCTTATTATTTACAGATGGAATTGATAAAACTATGCAGTAATGAATAGTTTTAATATCAAGAAAAAGCTTATTAGAATAAAAATGACCAATTGTCTCTTTTTTTTTTTTTTTAAGGTAGGTACGTATCTTCTAAAAGCCTTACTAGGGAACAGCAACACTAAATGTAAGTCATCCCTATAGTATAAGAAGGAAAAAAAACTAGCAGCATTCACAATGTTAAGGACTGGTGTTGGGGTGTGAAGGAAGGACTGGAGAAAATGAGGAAAGTTTAGGGAGGGAGGGAGAGAGAGATTTGTATACACATTTCTTCTGAAGATTATACCTTAATCTTCATTTAAAAACCCTCGGTGGGAGTATAATCTGCATTTAAATAGCATTATTTTCCAAATGACAAATACTGCCGTTAAGCTAAGCGACATTAAAAAATAAACCCGCTGTTATTTCAGCATGTTTTATTTTATAACCATTCCCTTTATCACTAATCTCTCACCTTTTGTGTCATTTTGTCAATAGGTTATCCAGGAATTTTGACAGTTATGAACTAATAGAGAAATCAACATCTAATTTTTAAAGGTCTTGCCAAATCACCATGATGCTTACGTTAATTCAAAGAAAAAGTTAGTACTTCATAAAAGGGGTTTTATGTAGAATTTCTGGTGGTAATAGTGTTTTCTAATAAACCATGTAGAAGGTAGTTTTTTTGCTGGTTTTCCTAAAGGTGCAATAAATATGTCCACTCTGAGAGGAAAGTTAGTTGTTTCCCTCAGAGCAATGAGTTATGTTAGTGCTTCAAAGAGGACAATAAGACTGTGTTGAGATGCCACTGTGAAGAGACAGGGAAGAGAGCAGCAGGGTCATTTTTTTGGCAATTCAGGAAACATGACCTTATAACATAATAATGAAATGTTGATTAGATGATATGGAGTCTGTGTGCTCCTGAAGTGATAGAGCCAATACTAAGGACCATATCTTAAAGGCCACTCCCAGATATTCTTTTTTTTTTTCAGACAAAAGTAATATAGTTGTGTAAATAGAAGGCAGTGCTAAAATAATTTGTGGTTTGAAATACTGCAAGGAAATACAAAATTTATCAGGCACCTACATGTTTTACATAGTTCATAATATGCACGTAAACTGCTTCTTTTCTCCACTTAAAATGGATCATTGTTGTATAGCAACTTAGTTCAGCATGAAAAAAATCTGTTATTTGTAAGAGAAGAAAAAGGGAAATTGGCATTCATTACCTTTGTTTTTTCCTGTGTAAAATACACTATTATTGCCTAATTGTTTGCTGCCTGCCTCTCAAATAAGTTGATTGCAAGAAAAAAACTATTAATATCATTTAGAATGATATGCATGCAAATAGATGAAAATTTCTAAGATTTCTTTTTCATACATGTTGATGAAAAAAATTATTTGGAATTTAAAGCAATGTAGTCTTCTCTGATACTATACAGTTTCTCATTTTAGCATCATTTCTAGCCAGATTCTGACAGCAGTATACTTAATTTGTTCAATAATTTTTCTTTAGAATTTATACATCTTCCACAACTAAATAATGTATGATCTTAGATAAGTCACATCCTCACTAAAACTCAGTTTTCCTCATCTATAAAATAATGAATGTGAACTCCATGATCCTCGATGTCCTTTTAGATAAAAAATTCAATTAATTCCTTTTTTTTTATTTTTTTAAAGAGGTAAAAATGCTCTTAATTGTGTAAGGATTAGCCCACCATATAATACCTCAAACTGGATATTCAGCCAGTTTATTCTTTGGTACATTTAAAAATAAAAGAAGCAGATCCACATCAACATGCCTGAAGGCTAGTGATAATATTTCCTCTACTCCCGATCATATAATGTTGGAGAGAGAGTAGTATAGAAAATACTACTTTTAAACAAAGGCATTAGGTATGACAATAATTTTATAATCTTAACCTAAAATGTCTGAGATGAGGTGTAATTACACTCTAAACTCATCCTACTGATTTTTCTATCCACGTTCTGATGTAAGAGACTTATTTAAATTTATAGGCATGAATGCATATCAGTGGATTAATTATTAAGTTATTAATTAGTGACACTAAAAAAAATACAGTTTTACAAATCTCATCTGATTGAGTAAATATCTCTCACGTAGTAAGATTATTCATCAGTGGAACAGAGAGATCATTGTATAAACTATATAAATGTCTAACCAATGTACTGTATACTTGAAACTAATATATACAATAAATAAAATAAATAAAATTATAAAGTGCTCTGGCAAAAATTAAAGATATATAGTAAAGTTCTTCCTTATATGCTCCACTCATAAGCCATCCACTCACATACTCACATGCTTATCATTATGGCTTCCCTCTCCACTCTCACCCATGGGAATATCAAAGGTTTTAAACGGCTTTTTTATTTTGGGCTTAACCATATGGAAGCACGCTTTCGGAACAATAGCATTCTCTACCACTATGCCTGTTAAAAACCTAATACTATGGCATTAATCTTTCTGTCTACATCTAAGAGTTATGAAATATGGGTAAGGAATTAGGAACAGATAGGTGGCAGTATACCCTGCCCAAGTCATGAGGGGTGTGAGTCTGGATATAGTAATTTTAGTAGTCTGGGCCATCAAAAAAATACATGCCACCTAAATTGATTCTAAATTTTTATTTATACAAGTTTTTCCTTACTTTTAAAAATTCTTTCCATTTTTAATTCACACCAATAAATTTTTTCATTAAAGGTATTTCTAGAATGTGATGTTCAGTAGAGCTTTGACTAAAATTTTGCCTTTAATTAAGATGAATCTAAGAAACTCTATTTGTACTGAATGTGTCCAATCTTCTGAACTAAAATAAAATCATATGATAGGGTTAAATATTAAGATGTCTCCAATGGCAACTGTTCACATAAGACAAGTACAAAGAGGATAAGAGCAGACAGAGTTTTGGTAACTGATGAAGATGGAGACTAGGTAAAAGCAAGATTCACCTCCTTTCAGGCCTGCATTGAAAACTACAACCAAATTATAAAAATAATCAATGTGGAGAATTTTCTGAAGTCCAGCTGATCATAACACTAAGTCTGATAATATAAAGAAGAAGCCACATCGAAGCTAGAAGGAGAGGCAAAGTTGGGAATTGGGCTGGACCCACAACCACGGGTGGTGGAGGAGCACAGGGAGAGAGAGCGAGGCTGCAGAGCTTCCCCTAAAGGAAAGGGGTTTCCTGGCCTCATCTGAGGGCTCCCCAGCCCAGGGTCTCAGCCCAGGGAAACGGAGTTTCCAATAACTCTAACTGTAAAACCCAGAGGGGATTCCGGCCATCTGGGTGATTGAAACCCTAGACGCCTCTTTGAAGGACTGGCGCACAGGCTTTGTGACCTGCGGACACTCATCTGAGACACTGGTGGTGGGTCAGAGGCTCCTGCAGGATTCATATCGAGAAAATCTGCATTACCTGGTGCCAGGATGAGGTCTGGAAGGGCAGCTACTATTGTGCCTTAGTCGAGTTCCCCTATGGGGCAACCTACAGACCATGCCAGTTTGCCCGTGCAGATCCCTCTCACACAACCAATTCGGAAGCTACACAGGCAATAAACTTAGGCTAACACAATGTGGGCATTGAGGAAAAATCAGTTACAGGCAGACATCTGCTGCCTGCAAGAGCTGCAATATTGTGTGAGGGGGATCTCAGGGGTCTGTAGTTCCACCCCAGACAGCACCTGGTCTCACTGTGATCTATAACTACAGCAGGAATGCACAGGCTCAGAAATTGCAGCAAAACTGAGGCTGTACTGGTCTGACAGTCCTTGTCTCCCTGAAATCCCACTTTGCCCAAGCCACAAATACCTGCAGTCCATTGACAGGCAGCTTCCCCAACCCTGCCCTTCTCTGGGGTGGTACATTCTGTACAGTCAACAGACCTCAGCCAAAGAAGTGAACAAAGTTCAGGAAATGCAGTTAAGGGAAGATCACTGTTGTCAGCATGAGATACAGTATGGCTTAGGCAGATTTCAGGGGTTTGTGGACCCATCACAGACAACAGTAGGTTGTGCAGTAGTATTTGACTTTGGTGGGAGCCTGCAGTCCAAAGCTGGCAGCAAATCTGATGCTGTATAGGCCTGATGACCCTGTGGCTTACTGAAACTATGCTCCACCTAACCCACAAATTACCCGTAGCAAGTCTGTTCCCAGGTAACCCAGTCCTATCCTGTGCTTTACTTGGGACACGAATTCAACAGCAAACAACAGCACTCAATTTGTGTGGCTCACACAAAGCCCATATATTCGGGAAAAGCTTTCAATAGCAGGCCACAAATTCATGCCCATGAGTTTCAGTAATTCTTAAACAGAGCTCAGGTGTTTGCAGGTCCAAGGTGGGCAGCAACTGGCCTTGCTACAATTGGAACTTGTACAGGGAGCCACAGAGACAGTGTTTGGATGTAAACTGGCACTGCATTGGCAGGGGAAATCTGCTCAATAGATCCAGGAGACTCCTAAGGTTCCTGCACCACCCAAGATGCACATCACCCAGAGGCTCTTCCAGTTGCAGAGATTTACGGGCAACTGACAGAGTGTGTCAGGCCTTGAGGAGCACTGGTCCTTCTGCTAAAACTGAACTAGGCCAGGTTTGGGGGGTAAATGGACTGTGGCCTACAGCATTTCTCTTCTACTTATGTATAGATTCAGCATGGGCAACAACCATCTATGGATCGCTTTGTAGCTCCCACCAGGTAGTCCTGAGCAATCAAAGGTCATAGATGACCTTGACCTACTGGGGAGTCCCTCCCAAGGCGTCACAAAACCAACACACCTGGAGGTTGGCACCAGACCACAACAGAACAACTTCTGATGAGCTCCAAGTGTGGTTGCAACAAATACACGAGCCTGCTATGGCAAATCCCACTCATTAGGGTCAGCCCTCACACAGCAACTATTACTCTGTGGGTGCAGCTTATTTCCACAATTAGTCAGCAGGAGTGTTAATACACTGGCCTACTATCAAAAACAAAGGTTTGGTGACAACAGAAGATCACTCACAACTCACACAGAGATCGTGTCCAGAGCTCTCAGGGAGAGTGTGCTATTGGGCCACACAGGACACCTTCCACATTAGGCCATCTGGCCAAGCCTGAGAGATGAAACAAATAATTCCTGGCACATAGAAATGAACACAGAGAGGTTAATAAAATGAGAAAACAAAGAAATGTGCCACAAATGAAACAACAGGAGAAAACTCCAGAAAATAAGCTAAATGAAATGGACACGAGCAACCTACCAGAGACAGAGTTCAAAATAATGGTTATAAGGATGTTCAACTAACTTATGGGGAGAATGGATGAGCACAATGAGAACCTCAACAGAGAGATAGTAAGCATAAAAAAGGACATAGAAACCATAAAAAAGAACCAGACAGAAATGAAGAATACAATAACTGAAATGAAGAATACACTAGAAGGATTTAACAGTAGACTGAATGAAGCAGAAACCCAAATCAGTGAGCTGGAAGACAAGATAGCAAAAAAACACCCAATCAGAACAAAAAAAGAAAAAAAGTAATTAAAAACAAAATCAGTATTAACAGACCTCTGGGACAACATGAAGCATAACAATATGTGCATCATAGAAGTACCTGAAGGAGTAGAGAATGTGCAAAGGATTGAGAATCTATTTGAAGAAATAATGACAGAAAACTTCCCTAACCTGGCAAAGTAATTAGACATACACGTTCAGAAAACACAGAGTCCCAAACAAGAGGAATCCAAACAGACCCACACCAAGACACATCATCCTTAAAATGCCAAAGATCAAAGACAAAGAAATAATCTAAAAGCAGCAAGAGAAAGGCTGCTAGTTACTTACAAGGGAAAGATCATAAGAATGTCTGCTGATTTTTCAATAGAAACTTTGCAGGCCAGAAGAGACTGGCAAGAAATATTCAAAGTTATGTAAAACAAGATCTAAAACCAAAAACACTCTATCCAGCAAGGTTCTTGATTAAAATGGAAGGTGCAATAAATACATTTCCAGAAAGAGAAAAGTTTAAAAAGTTCATTATTGGCAAGCCAGTATTACAAGAAATGATAAAGGGACTTCTGTAGAAAAAGGGGTAAAAAAGAAAAACAAAACAAAACAAATACAAATAATAAACTGTCAGTAACTATATACCTAACAATAATCACTTTAAATGTAAATGGATTAAATTCTCCAATCAAAAGACATAGGGTAGCTGAATGGATAAAAAAATAATAATAATAAGACCCATGCATATGCTGTCTATAAGAGACCACTTCAGATCAAATGACACTTATAGACTGATAGTAAAGGGATGGAAAAAGATATTTCACTCAAATGGAAATAAAAATAAAAAATAAAAAATCAAGGTAGTGATATCTATATCACACAAAATAGACTTTAAAACAAAAGCTGCAATAAGATATAAAGAAGGACATTACATAATGATAAAGGGATCAATAAATCAAGATGATATAACCTAGTAAACATATAAGCACCAATACATAGGAGCACCTACATATTTAAAGCAATTGTTGACCAACATAAAAGGAGAAATCAACAGTAATACACTCATAGTAGGAGACTTTAACTCCATATTGACACCAATGGACAGTTGTCTCAGACAAAACTCAACAGGTAACAATGGATAAGAAAGGCACACAAGACAAGATGGATTTAATAGATATTTTCAGAGCATTTCACCCCAAAGCAGCAAAATATACATTCTTCTAAAGTGCACATGGAACATTTCCCAAATAGATCACATGTTAGGACACAAAAAGTTTCAATAAATTTAGAAGATTGAAATTATATTAATTGTTTAGGCCAATCATACGGTTGAAACTAGAAATTGACTACAAGAAAAAAATGGAAAATATACAAACACATGGAGGCTAAATAACATGCTACTAAACATGAATGGGTTAACAATGAGTTCAAGGAAGACATTAAAAGATACCTAAAGACAAATGAAAATGAAAACACAACTCAAAATCTATGGGACACAGTGAAAGAAGTCTAAGAGGGAAATTCATAAAAATACAGGCATACCTCAAGAAATAAGAAAAAGCTCAAATAAACAATCTAAACTTAAAATTAAAAGAACTAGAAAAAGAACAACAAACAAAGCCCAAGTGAATAGAAGGAAGGAAATAATAAAAATCAGAGTGGAAAGTAAATGAAATAGAGTCTAGAAAAAACAATACAAAAGATTAATGAAACCAATAATTCATTTTTTTTAAAGGATAAAGAAAATTGACAAACTCTTCACCAGATCTCTCAAGGAAAAAAAAAGTGAGAGGATTCAAATAAATAAAATCAGAAATGAAAGAGGAGATATAGCTATGGACTCCACAGAAATACAAAGATTCAAAAGAAAATACTATGACCAAATAGACCAACAAATTGGACAAACTGGAAGAAAAGGATGCATTCCTAGAAACATACAGTTTCCCAAGGCTGAGTCAAGAAGAAACAGAAAATCTGAACCGACTGATTGCCATCAATAAAACGAGTCAGTAATCAAAAACCTCCCAAAAAACAAAGTCCTGGATCAGATGGCTTCATAAGTGAATTTTACCAAACATTCAAAGAAGAATTAACACCTATTCTCAAACCACTGCAAAAAATTCCAGAGGAAAGTCATCCTAACTCCTTTTATGAGGTCACCATTACTTTGATTCCAAAACCAGATAAAGATATTTTAAAAAAAGAAAGAAAGAAAACTATAGGCTGATATCTCTTATCAACATTGACACAAAAATCCTTAATAAAATTCTAGCAAAACAAATTCATCGATACATTAAAAATATCATACACCATGATCAAGTGGGATTTATTCCTAGGATGCAAGGTTGGTACGATATCTTCGAATCAGTTAATGTGATACACCACATTAACAAATAGAAAAGATAACAACCATATGATCATATCAATATATGTAGAAAAAGCATTCAACAAAATCCAACATCCATTTATGATAAAAATCTCAGCAAAGTGGGAATAGAGGGAACATACCTCAATATAATAAAGTCCATATATGAACTTACAGCTAACATACTCAGTGGGAAAAGCTAAAAGTGTTTTCCTTAAGATCAGGAACAAGAGAAGGATACACACTTTTACCACTCCTCTTCAATACTGTATTGGAAGTCTTAGCCATAGCAATAAGACAAGAAAGAGAAGTAAAACATATCTAGATTGGAAATGAAGAAGTAAAACTTTCGTTATTTGTTGAAGACATGATACTTTATAGAAAGAACTCTAAAGATTCCACCAAAACACTGTTAGAACTGATCAATGAATTCAGTAAAGTAGTGGGATACAAAATACTCAGGATACAAAATATTCAAAATTTCATTTTTATACACCAAAGCTCAACTTTCAGAAAAAGAAATTAAAGAAAACAATCCCATTTACAACAGCATCAAAACAATAAAAATACCCGAGAATCAAATTAAAAGGAAGTAAAAGGCCTGTTCTTAAAAATTATAAGTCATTGAAAAAAGAAATTGAAGAAGATACAAATAGATGGAAACATATAATAAGCTCATGGATAGGAAGAATAAACATCATTAAAATGGCCATACTACCCCAAGCAATCTACAGATTCAATCCAATCCCTATCAAAATGCCAATGACATTTTTCACAGAACTAGAACAAATAATCTTAAATTTTATATGGAATCATAAAAGTCCCTGAATAACCATGGCAATTTTAAGAAAGAAGAATAAGTTAGAGGAATCACACTACCTGATATCAAACTATACTACAATACTACAGTATCAAACAACATGGTACTGGCATTAAAACAGACAATGGATCAATGGAACAGAATAGAGAGCAGAAATAAATTTTACGCCTACATGCTCACTTACTATATGACAAAGGAGGCAAGAATATACAATGTGCTAAAGACAGTCTCTTCAATAAATGGTGCTGGAAAATTAGACAGATACATGAAAAGAAGAAGAAAGAAGAAGAAAGAAAGAAAGAAAAGAAGAAGAAAGGAGGAAGGAAGGAAGGAAGGAAGGAAGGAAGGAAGGAAGGAAGGAAGGAAGGAAGGAAGGAAGGAAGGAAGGAAGAAAGAAAGAAAGAAAGAAAAACTATACCATCTTCTTACACTGTATATAAGAGTATACACAAAATTGATTAAAGACTTAAATGTAAGATGCAAAACCATAAGACTTCTAGAAGAAAACATAGGCAGTAATCTCTCTGATATTGCTACCTGTAATTTATTTTTGGACATATCTCCTTGGGGAAGGAAAACAAAAGAAAAAAATAAACAATTGGGACTATATCAAACTAAAAATTTTTGCACAGCAAATTATACCATCAAGAAACAAAAAGACAATTGACAGAATGGGAGAACATATTCACTTACGATATATCTGATAATAGGTTAACATTCAGAATATCTAAAGAAACTCACACAAACTCAGCAGCAACAACAAAAAATCTGATTTAAAAAATGGGCAGAAGACCTGAACAGATATTTCTGCAAAGAGGAAATACAAATGGCCAATAGACATGTGAAAGATGCTCAAGGTCATCGGAAAAATGCAAATTAAACACTATGAGATATCACCTCACATTTGTCAGAATGGCTATCATCAATAAATCAAAGAACAAGTGTTGGTGAGGGTGTGGAGAAAAGGGAACCCTCACACATCGTTGGTGAGATTGCAAATCTGTACAGCTGCTATGGAAAACAGTTTGGAAGTTCTTCAAAAAATTAACAATAGAACTACCTTATGACCTAGCAATTGTACTTCTAAGTATTTATACAAAAAAAAATCAGTCTTTTAAAAAAATATGTTAAGTCATGGAAAACTGAGGGCTTCTTACTGTGAAATGGCTTTGAATTAGAGCAATAAGTGCCTCATAAGAGTGACAGGAAACTCCAACATTACATACATCGAGCCACATATTTGCTTATTATAAGATGATCTGTAAAAGTCTGATTATGTTAAATAAAATTGCAATGGTAATTATAAATATTGTGCTATAAAATATTATCTAGTATTATAGACGTATTATTTCCATAGGGTTATTATCAATAGACTTATTTGGCTCATATAATAACTTAGTAGTAAAAATATGAAGACCTAAATTAGAATAGTTCATATAATCAAATATTAGTCAATTAGAAATTGAAGCAAGGATAAAATATCCTGTAGAACAATATTATACCAGTAAAGATACATATTTAAAACACTAATTTATATAGAAAGATGATAAGTTAAAATATCTTTAACTCTTTCTTACCCTAGAACTGGTCTGCATAGACTGACAAAAGATTTTCCCTTCCCCAATGTATCATACTGGCTGGGAGAATAAGAAATGTTTCAGAGGTTCGAACTTTCAACTTGAAATTAGTCATTATAAAGTCTTTTGTTTTAAAGGGTTTGATATGCTGTTTCTCTGGTGAGTTTTGTGTTCCCGATAATTATTTTTTAAGTTAACATATCAATCTTCCCAGAAAAGTCATCTCTATGGATCTTACTTTATGAATTTAAGGTACTTACCCTAGATTTTTTTTAAATGTATAACAACAGAATATGGGGGATTTGTAGTTTCAACAAAGGATTTGAATAGTCTCACCTACTTCACCTCAGTAAGAGTACTTAGGATGCTTTCTTTTCAAATTATTGCAACAAATTAAAATATTCACACATCACTATTTAATGAACATTCTCAATATGATTTGATGTTAATATTAACAAATTACACTCCTCCTACAGGCTACCCCAGTACACATGTGGAAAATCATGGCAACTATTATAAGAAAATATGAAGTTCTACTACATAAAATTTTACTCTTGAAACATTACTGTCCTACAAAATAGCTTCTAAGAAGCTTGTGCAATCTTTATCATTATATTATGGAGATTATTATACCATATGTTTTAAGGAACTTCTAAGAAGTCAAGAAAGTAAGAATATTGGATTAATACCTTTGAAAATTGGTTATAAAAGTTCTAGAGCCAGAAGCTAATACTTTGTTATAATTTTAAAAATCTTATTAGAGAATTGTAAGTATAATCTCTCTTTCTGCCTACTACAGATGGCAAAAAAATGTATTCATACTAGATAGTAAGCTTAAGGTTACATAAAGAAATTTAAAATTTATGTAATATAATTAGTAAAGATGGTCACCTGCTTCAGGTCTTGCCAAATCGTTACCTTCAAGATACCTACATAGCTGGACCTCATTAAAATTGTAGTTTGACCTTCCTCTAAAAAACCAACTCACAAACCCCCTCACCTCTACGCTGTGTTTTTCCATAGCATTTATCACCTTCAAACATATTACACAATTTACTTATTTAAGTTAATTATTTACTGTCTCTCTTTCACCACTAAAATGTGACAGAGGGTAGAGCATTTTTTTTCCTTTTTATATTCTGATAGAACCCAACTACATAAAACAGGGCCTGGTATAATGGGTGCAATAAATATTTATTAAAGGAATTTATATATATACATGTAAAATTATGTGATAACATGACAAGAATTGTGGTTATATTTTACTATTATTCATTTATTTATTTTTCCTCTCAAAGACATTTCATTTGTATTGTATCTTTATTATGATATCTTTCTCAAAGATTCCAAACATCATGGTCTTTCTGTTCTAATCAATTCTTAATGTTTAATTTTTTTAAATGAAGAAAGCAAATATTTTCTTGCTAAACACATTACTCCTCAACTTATTTTGAATCCTTTTTAATATATTCTTAAACCTCATGGCATCCAAATGTGCACATCTTTTCACTTTCTATGTTGAACTTTACTTGAACCAAATCTGTATCTTTCCCAGGTGTACTATCTCCTAATTTATTCTTTGGAATTTGACTAAACATATCTTGTCTCTATGTTCTATTCTCATCTACGCTTAAATGCGGTATAGATTTAGTTGATCATAATGATAGTATGGTTTTTGTTAGTATATTATATTTAATAAATAAAATTTCTTGAAAAAATAAATAAAAGTTAGAGTTACTTTTTGTATTTGAATAGTAAAGGTATAATTAAGTCTAATTTCTTAAGGATAAAGTAAGTGTAATTAAAATTCAGGTTAATTTAATTATCTCTATCTAAAAAGAATTTTCTATTGAAGTCTTCACTCCTTTTTTTATTGGCCACTTTGAGAGAATGAATAGCCAATTTATCAACAGCCAATCTTCACAGATATCAGCTAAATAATAGAAACTTGAAATATAAAAAGACAGACCAGTTACTCTTAAGGTACCATAGGTTCTACCACAATTAAAATATATATTCTGTTCATATACCTTTTTTTTTTTGGCATGAAATTCTTTATACTAGACTTCAGTTTCCCCAGTGCCCCCTTCATCTCTGTGTGATATTAGCATGGTTATTGAGGTGCCTCTGTGGTATCATTGCTGATACATTACTTCAGTATGACAGAAAGATCTCATTTATCCTTAGACTATCAATGAAAAATAGATATATATATTATCCGCATTAGTGAAATTAATGAACTCAAAGATCTTTTCATTTCCAGTTACTGTTAGGCCATGATCTTTCAGAATTTTCTCTGAAAAATATAATTGATTTCTTTCTTTCTTTCTTTCTTTTTTTTTTTTTTTTTTTTGACAATGAAAGGCTCTCGCCAAACTCAGAAAAGCTCACAGCTAAGGCAGATTACATAGATGGGTCAGTAATTCAATGTTAACATTTTCCAATTCAAGTTTTCTGGCACATCAAATATTGTTAAAATTAGATTTTTTTAGTCAGTATATTTAACTGTTTATTTTATATATTCATAAAAAACCTTCATATGTCAGTTTTTCATAAAATTTGGTTCAGTAGATTTTCAGAGTATGATATGTAATATGTTAATAGCAAATAAGATGGCTTAAGCAAATAATATATGGAACATATTTACAAAACAAATAAATTCACAAAGGCTATTCACAGAGAGTTCAAATCTTCAGAAAACAGCATGTTTATGTCAATGATTTATATTACAGGAAATTGCATCCATTTTGGGGGCTAATGATTTTGACGTGTAAAGTTAAAAAAATTAGAACACTAACATTCTGCTAAAAGAGGTGCTTTGGCATTTTTGATAGTAACTTTAGATGTTTACCCTTTGTTCTTGGAACACTTTGGATAGATTTTATTTATAGAGTTGATTTTAATTTAAGATATTACATTTTGGCTTAAATTCTTAAAAGACACCTCAGAGAGTTTAATTAAGACTATGAATGTGTGTTTATACACACTTTTAAATTGGAGCTTTACTACTACTTAATATGCGTGTGTGTGTGATATATATATATATATATAACCATACATACATTCTTGGCTCAAGAAAACCTTTTTATTTCTAGTGTTTTTCTCACACATGGAGTGCCACAGACATGTTTCTCCCGACATAAGAGGTAGAGTGTTGAAAATAATTTACTAACCTGAGAAATTTTAAAAAGTACATTATACACCTACCTTTGCTATCAATATATGTTCAGAACAACTGAAATTGGCACTAACTCTATACTTTCCATCCATGAAAGAATAATTTCAAATGCCTGAGTTGGAATTCTGTGACCAACCTGATGATGACATCAGATGACTCCAATGACTAATACAATTGTTTCTATGATAATCAATGGCTAAGAGAGATGAAAAACGTAACTTGAACAATAAACAGTTGGTTCAGATATTCATCATCTAAGTATGGTAAATAGCACTAAAATAATACATTTAGATATCATTTCTCTGAATGGTATTACAGTCATGTTCTTCTGTTAGCACAACATTTGCAACTGTGAAATAATCTAAATTAATGCTGGAAACCCTGACTAATGCATCAAGTATGAATAACTCATCCAGAAAGAAGCAATGGTGTTTTTGCTCATTATATCAACACAGATTGTACACTAATCACTGTCTATTCTGTAAACATCAATTCAACTATGTTCTTTTCTCCTTATTTCCTTTAAAAATCATTTATCCTATAAACATATAAAAATGGCAGCTTTCCACATTGTGAAGTATAATGTTTCAGGAAAAGTAGTGCAGTTAGAAGTTCTACCCTTTAATCTAGGTATGTGGATCTGAGTCATATCATTCAGTGATTCCCTCTGTGACCTTTATCAACTCTGTATTGATCTTTCACTGATTATTAATATAACAAACCTAGAGCTTAAATTGACATAATTTCTAAAATCTCATTGCTGATAATCTTATTTTCTCACTGAAGTTTCATGTTTCTTTGTAGTAGTCAGTTTAAGGATAAAAGACCATTGAATGTTCTTTTTTTGATACTCGAAGTCTTTTGAACAAATATCACCACTTCTTTTCTCTGAGATTTTGACATAGTAATTCAAAATTATTTTGTTTATTTGTTTGTTTGTTTGTTTAACATCTATAGCACCTGTATTCCTAGTGGTCTCTCATCCAAGTACTAACCAGACTCAACCCTGCTTAGCTCAAATTCTTAAATAAAACATAGATATAATCTTTCAAGGTAATATGGAAAATGAGTTGAACTAGCATTTCACTAAAGATTCTTATCACACCCTAGGACTCATTAAATACATGTTCATTGTGCATATGTGTGTGTGGTGTATGTAATTTAGTTTCCTTAAAAGAAAACTTCCCTTTAATTTTGTTAAATATATTATGTGACTTTTTGGTTCTTAGAAAGATACTTTTTTTAACCTATCAAAAAGATCTGCTTTTACCACTAGTCCGCCATAGTTACTTCTCATTCTGCTTTTCTTAGACTCTAGAGCTAAGAAATTATTTAGAGACAGTTCTTAAAACACTCATTATTTTCATCTATTCATCTGGGAATGGAGAATGCCTTTCACCCTAAAAAAGCTATCTGGAAATCTTTTAATCATGGTCCATTTCATTTACTCATGCATTCTTATATTCATTCATAATAAATCAATAATTGGTGCTTAAATATACTCATGTACTACTTAACAATGGGGATAAGTTTTGATAACCTGTATTATCAGGTGATTTTGTCATTATTCAACACCATAGAGTAACACTTACACAAACCTAGATGTATAGCGCCTAATATAATACCTAAGCTATATGGAATAGCTTATTGTCCTACGCTACAAACCTCTAGGAGACTAAATCAGTAGGAGACTAAATTTAGTCTCCAGTAGGAGACTAAATCAAGCACAAGAGAAAATGATGTGATGACATGGTTGCCAGGGTAACATGGCATACTGTTTTACACAAATCTTTTTTTATAAGTAGAAAGAATACACTCTAAAATAACAATAAAAAGTATGACTTCATGGTGGCTATAATGTCACTAGGTGATAGGAATTTTCAGCTCCATTATAATCTCATGGGACCACCATCATATATGAATTATGGTTATATGATTATGCGTCACATGCCTGTATGCTTGACATTATTGATGACAAGGATGAATCTAGTTTTATATGTGAAGTATAATTCAGATATTTGGGTTAAACAATTTGTTTAGGTCTTAAAGGAATCAATTAATCCCTTCCAAAGAAATAGTCAATTATATTAGACAGCTTCTTTTGGCAGGATTCTTGAATACATGAATATATTTTATATATTTATCTTTTTGAAAGTGTTTTTGTTCTAAGCTTAGGGTGATAAATTTCTTAAATTAATTTTATGCCTAATTTCTGAGCCTTATTAAATAACACTAGTCAGTGTCAAAATGCCCAAGCATATTAGAATAGGTTATAAGCTTTCTAAAGATATGGGAATAACACCATGTGTAATTAAAAAAAGAAAAAAAATATGTCCGGTGATTTCAAATACCCTTCATGGGAAATTGTACTGTTATAAATACTTTAAATAGAAATGTTGATTTAATTTTATATTTACATTAATTTGTATAATACCTTCATTTTGCATGTGTGTCTGTCACACACATTTCTAGGATTTTATAAACAAAAGTAATTCAATCTTGTGTTCTGTCTAATTAAGCACTATAAAAACTCCTTTTCAAGTTTCATATATTGCCGAAGATTTATACTGCTTGTTTATTTAAATATATGAAGATTTCAATTAATGTTGTAAACATTTGGAAATTATACATGTCAAATTAGCTACAACTGAAAATCAAAAAAAATTCAATTTTTAAATAGTAGAGTGAAACACTTTTGTTTTATTCTGAATCTAAACATGGCATATATATTAGCTGTCACTCAGATTAAAATCTACTTAAATTTTTTACCATTTGACTTCAGAATTTTTCAGAAAATGTCTTTCTCTCTCTAAACCAATTCCATATCATAAAAGCTCTAATTTTCAAGAAATGCAAGATTTTATTTTAAAATGTGATTGTATATTTTTATGAAATAAGCAAAGAAAGTAGACCAAAATTATGATTTCCCATGTAAATATGAGCTATTAAGCAAGTAAGTAAAGCAGAGCTCATAGAACAAGACAAAAGAAACAAAAATATCATCTAAAGTCTCAGCTTAATGGAAGAAATACAGATTACTTCTTTTCTTCACTTGGCTCTAACCACATATAGTACTCCATCAGCTGCTAATAATCATAGAAGTAGGATCATATATTAATGTTGCAGGTGGTAAAAAAGAAGAAAAAAGGCAATGCTAAGATCAGCCTACGTAGGACATAAACTGCCTGTGGATGAATTAAGAATGACTTTTATTTCAAAGACAGGTACTATCTTCAAAGTTCAGATGCTGACCTATTGTACTGACACTTGAGAAATATTTGACTACAGGGAACAGCAGGGAATCTGCTGTCCAAGTCCTGAGTTCTATTTTTTAAATCTTGTATCCCAATTATTTGTAATCCTTAGGTCACTTCATAGCGCTCTGTGCTTTTTCTTCTCATTTAAAAAATTAGAATAAGGAATTGGGAAATTACTTAATGAGTGAATTTTATGTTCTGGCTAAAATTTCATTGTCATTGTAATGTTTTTCTTTTAAATGGTTGTCAGTGTGTACCTGATTAGCCAAAACCAAAGGTAAAGACCTATGTTTTTAAAAAATCTTATTTTTTGGTACTTGTATGCAGTACCACTTTTGTGAATAACCTGAATTATTTTTATCTTTTTCTTGACATCATGCCTATATCTATTTAAAAAAGGCAGCTTCTTGTCAAGTTGAAAAGAAGACATAATTTAGGAAGAAAAATTAGAAGTTATCAAAATGAATAAAAATTCTAAATTCAAAATGAAATAAAAAGGATATGATAATATTAATCATAGCACCACATAAAAAACTAAGCTTAAGTTCATTTTTGTAGGTTGAAGATACATTTTTTTTCTTTTTAATATTCACAATTTCCATTTAAGGACTCTCTTCTGGTACTGTTTTTCATTAACTGAATAAGGGAAAGCTTTATAAGGTAATTTTTCATTGTCAGATTTGTTTTGGGGGCAAGTTGTGATCAATTATCAAAAATCAGGAAGCAGAAAAACAAAGTCCTTGTCAGGGACATAAGTGCAAGCCCTGTGCTGGACTTTAGTCATTACTGATACACACTACTACAGATAACGTTATTAACTCTCAACCTTGCTGTGAAGTTAACTTTGGTGAATTATCAGACCTCAAGGGAATGGCAAGCACAAAATAGCATTAGATTAAAACAAGTGTCTGTTACATGGACAGAACATGAATTTAATACTTATTCAGAAAAGATGGGGTAAATTGATGCTGAAAACTACTGCTCTCATGAAAACTAAACACAATCTTTTGTAGGGGTATAAAAATAGCGATGAAATAACTGATAGGGAGGTGTGGATACCCATATTGGAGGATAACATATAAGAAATCAGAGAATAAGTCAGATAAATATCATTGCCTTAGTTTTACCATAGTATGCATTTACAGGAGCTTCTTCTAGAAAATGAATAGGCAAAGAATTCAGATCTGGGGATAAGAGACATAGAGCAAAAGTTAGACATTAGATAAATTTATACAGACTGGGTAGGTAATCAATCTATGTCTTCCCCTATTAATTCAAGCTGATTTACAGCCTTATGTGTTTGCTTCAGATAATAACCTGATTCACAACTTCGGAGTGACTTAAAGAGAGAATAAGGAAAAGAGCTCTTTCCAGAAGATACATTGCTTAATTTCAGTAGAGATAGTGGAAGAAGCTGTGTACTGAGGTGTCATGGTATTTGAAATTTAACTTTATATAACATGTAATAAATGAAAATGGAATTTTGGTTCAATGTATGCTTCCACTTGACAGCATCTTCCGGAAGTTCTAAAACACCAAACCATTGTTGTCTTCTGTGATACCTGATTACTCACATGCCTTCCAACTCCCCATTTAGAGCATACTGAAAAAATATTCAGTTTGGTGTATGAAAATAGCTACCTTAAATTAGAAAATGGAGTAATCAAAAAAGGATAAACAATGCCTACTTCATTTGAAAAAAATGTTAAACATTAGAAACAAAATGTATAATGAATTGCAAGGTCAAGGACATTTTTGAAAGTAAAAACAAAAAGAAAGAAAGTGTTAGGTTCAGGACGTAAGAAAAGTGATTGTGAGTAAAAGAAAGAACTTAATGATGATGTGAGCTATTAAATACCAGAAAAGCTAACCAATTCAATGCTGCAAAATCTCTTTCTCTGGAAGTCTTTAAAAGAGAAGTTAAGTATCCATTAGAGTTTATACCCCTTCTTTTAGGAAGATCATGTGAACTTTACAGGCAGAGTGACAAAGCAAAAGTGGAGAAAGTTAGAGAAGATCCTTTGTCACTGAGTCCCAGGGGACACTTTGGTGGTCATAGTTAAGACTCTGATAGTACTAGTTAACGTCAAATTTCAATCTTTATTCAGTGTCTTTTTTTCAGATGTAAGAAATGTTCAACATTAGTCTTACTATTTATAGAAAGAAATATAGTTACAGCTATCTAGCACATTATGAGGGAAAAATAAT
Organism: Eonycteris spelaea; assembly: GCA_003508835.1. NCBI lineage: Eukaryota > Metazoa > Chordata > Mammalia > Chiroptera > Pteropodidae > Eonycteris > Eonycteris spelaea. The sequence goes on from PUFA01000528.1 coordinate 25,090, forward strand.
GAGATGAGTGGATAAAACATTTACGGACCAATTTAATAATATAAAATTTTAGAGACAGGACAACTTTAATTCCATGTATATCTAGAAAGCAATTTAAAAGAGCCTGTAGCAGAGTAGTGAGTGCAAAAAGGTGACTCTTCCAAAACTAATAAATATCATCATTTTGGATAAACAGTAGTGCATCATTGAGAAAAGTTGATATGACATTGAATAGCAATGACAAAATGGATTGCCTGTCACTGTGATGTTACTCTGGGGGAAAAGATTTTAAAATGAAACACCTTTTAAGGATATACATATTATATACGATGTCTATATGAGCTGAACAATACTCCAGACCAAATCATATTCGACCATCCAATTTTATAGTTTTCTAAAAACAGTCTGAGAAGTTTCATTTTGCTACCTTCAGCAATTTTTGCCCCAAATATGACATTTAATTTAGTGATTAATAAAATAATGGAGAAACCTTGGTCCATTCATTCCTTCCTATGTTTTAGCTCACTCTGACTGTCGCATCTATGATAGATTTGTCATAAAGTCTATTTTCCTTGAAGAGGAATTTTCACTCAAAAAGCTAATCAGTTCTTTGTTCTGCTTCTGTAGATATGCTTGTTGCATAATATCTGAATGGTCAAAATCTTACCTGCCTAGAACAACTCTTGTATACATTTCATCCCAGTGATGTCAAGTTTTGGAAAAATCATAAGTATTAGGGTCAGACAGATCTGGGCTTTATTCTCTGTTTTGACACTTTAGAATTTTTGATCCTAAAAAAGTTAATTAGCTCTCTCAGTGTCCCTTATTCCCTTTTCTTAAGCTCCAGAGTGAGTTTGTAATTCCTATTTCTCAGAAGGGCTATATAGAAAATTAGACATACTGTATGCAAGTTGCTTAGCTTAACATTAAGACCTGATAAATATATTGAAAATAACACATTATAAATACAATAAATGTTAATGTTGATTCCTTTCTATTTCTTGCCCCTGCTCCAAGTATATTTGTATTTGTCAGAAATTTCTCTGTACATTGAGTCAGTTTTAACAAATGATATTTTAAATTTTATTCTTCTCTTATTCATATAATTAAAAGTCAATCAACTGTTCTTTTCATCCTACATCAGAGGGCAACAAATCACTTAATATTTTGTTAGTATAATTTCACAACTATTATGGTATAAATTCAAACCTATAGGTATAGCTAGTGTTATTATTGTCATCTCTTATCACAAACCCTCAAAGCATCCCAAATCATGTAAAGAAAGAAGCATTTCTTATTAATATGTATTTGAAGCAGGTATATAAAGGTAAAAGAGAAGGTGAGAGGCATAAAGAGAAAGTATATTACAGATATGCTGAAGAAAGAAAATACACTATTTGAATATATTGTGAACTATTAATATTAATAATAAAGATGTAATTTTGATTTATTTTCTGTCATAAGTCAAAAAAAATAATATGTCATTATGATATTTCTGATTCCCGATGCCAACAATAAATTGACCTAATTACAACTGAAAAGTTAATATGCTTTTTGATATATCTATAGTCAATAATATTTTTTTATATCTAGTGAAGAAAGAATAATCAATTAACTTAAGCACTTTGCAGGACAGAGAGTGGTACTAACTTAATCATAAAGTAAAAATAAACACAAAGCACTTATCACCCATTATTAGGGGGAAGGGGGAGGTCAAACTTTTATATTTTGGTAAAGACAATAAATCTATTTGGTATTATAATATTAGGATAAATACACAGTTTGGCTTCAATTGTGAATGTGTTAACTCCCAATCAACCACTCCTAGCTATGTGAGCTTGAGTTACCCAGCTTCTCTGCATTTATTTTATCTGCCAGTGCAGTGTATGAAGCACTTAACATGCACTGTTGTTGTATATTCTCACGAAAAAAAATTAAGTAGTTAACATTATGATTCTAATTTAACAGATGGGGAAATGAGGCTCAATGTGTTTAAGAACTTGTCCAAGGTCTCACAGGTAGTAAGCAGTAGCTGCCGGACTTGAAAAATTTTTTTTAGCAGTAAGTCATACTGAATGTTCCCTACAAAATTTGTCTTGGATCTAGCAAAGACTTATTTTGCTAACATGTTCACAGGTCTTCAACAGGCCATATTAGGATATAATGATGAAGGGCCTGATCAGTCTTGCTTTTGTAAAATTGAGCAAATAGTCCTTATATAAGCATATCAAAATGGTGCCTAGACCAAGTGGAGAAATGCAAAACATAAGCTCCTTTCCAAGTCATGAAGGGTATATTGCAATGTTCTTTCAAGAAGATAATTTTCTTAGTTGAATTGATCTAGATCACATTCGTTAGCAATCACTAGACTGAGTCTATAAACCTCATTTAAAGGGAGGTAGGGAGGCCAGAAGACAGAGCTCTCATGCCTTATACTGGAGGAGTTCTTATTTGTAATAGGCCTTCCTCTTCCTATCTTCCTTCCCCTCTGTTAAAGAATTCCTTCTCCCTTTGTTTTAGAGGACTTGCAAGTGGCTTGCTAGAGTTGCATGCACCAGGTCACAAATTTTTTTGTTGTTACTGAATAAACTTGTTTTGCTGGAGAGACATCTGGCTGGCTTTTTGTCTACTGTCAATGTATTTGGTGGGGCTATTACGAGAATCCAGATAAGACCTCTGATAGCTCCAAGGCTGGTGAGCAAACATATGAAGTGACCACAGAGTCCACTCAGCTTGCTGTTTATCCATGGGCCTTGGAGTTTGAAGTAAGTTTCCTTCTGGATCTGGCTTTCACTCTCTTCACATGTTGAAAGCTCTCCAGGCTTGATTCTGGATCTGTTAAGAGGCTTTGTACTTTTCTGTTAAAGTCCCTGTTCAATCTGCGAGTACTTATTTTGGCTTGGACCTGACTCCTTCAGGATCAGGCTATTTCTTGAGACACTGCTAGTCCTCAGCGTGATTCCCTTTGGAACCAAGACTGTTTCTACTGAATTGTCTGGTCTTCAGTCCAATTCTAGACCAGACTGTCTCACTGGAACTACGATACAGCCTTTGACCTGACTTCTTTAGTAATAGAATGTTCTACTAGAACTGCACTGTCAGCCTCAACTTGAGTCCTCTGGGACTGGGTTGTTTCTCCAAAAATGGCTGCTTCAGCCTTTGTCCTGACACCTTCACAATTAGACTGTTTCTCTGAAATGTGCTGCTAAAGCCTTCAGCCTCTTCTTTCTTTGGATTGGACTGTTCTTAACGGGAGGAGATGGCATTTGGACTGAAGGCTGTTTGGGCGGTATGCTCGGAAAAATGGAATCCCAAGAACCAGGCAAAATGGTGTAGATGATAGAAACTTCGTCCATTCCCCTCTTGCAACCACATCAAAGCTGAGATGGAAACACAGAGCAAATAGCAAGCCGTCACCTGGGGAGTCTAGATGAACAGAAGCCCTACAACTAGGAAGAAAATTAAGAAATCACCCTACAAAGATTGGTGGTATGAGGGGTCAGAGACACAAGGCTGCCCAGTCACAAGAAGCTGAGTGGGACAGAGGCTATGGCAGCTGACAGCTGACACCACTTAAAGGGGCCATGTCTGCAATCAGACATGCACGGAGAATGAACCTGCTCACTTTGAGCACCATTGCTGAGTCAGCTGCTCAGCTGTCACCAGGACTTACAGAGAGACACTGAGTCATTGAAGCAAGGCCAGAAGTGAGGCTTTCTACTGGGCAGAAGTGCTGGCGGTATTCATTGCTCTTCTGTTGTGCTTTCACCCTCCCAGCATGCAGACACAGCACCACAAGAGCTGAGACATCATCAAACTGGATAACAGAGGTCGTTCCAGCCAGAGGATTCCTGAAACTCTGCCTCTCCCAACTCGCAGCTCCACCCAAGCCATATCCAGGTGTGTCCTCCATGAGTCCTGTGCCATTTGCTAAGCTGTGCCAGGACTCACACTAGTGGCAGCTGATATTGGTTTCTTTTATGGCTTCTTGAGACAACTATAAGCCCAGCATCTGTGGATTTCTTGCTGATTCTTAACAGGTAGCCCCAGAGGGGTAGAAGCTTGGGCTAAGTTGGCCTGCAGCTGAATCTCTCTCAAGACTGTGCTGCTGGACACCTACTACACAAAACCATGCTAAGAAGACCGGGAACTTAGGAGCTTTGACTAGTATATAAAAACAGACACAGAAAAGCAGCCAAAATGGGAAGACAAAAAAGCAGGAATCATATGAAAAACAGAATACAGATAAAAAAATGGAGTTAAGCAATCTCACAGAATGCAGAGTTCAAAACACTGCTTATTAAGATGCTCAATGAAATTAAGGGAAGTGTAGATGAATTCAGAGAGAATGTTAACAAAGAGATAAAAAATAAAAATTGAAATGGAGATTGAAAAAAAAGGTAACAGGTCAGAAATAAAGAAATAATTTATCTGAGATCAACAGTATATAGTAGAGGTAATCAACAGAGTGGAGGAAGAAGAGAATCAAAACACTGCACCAATATAGAGGATTGAGAAGCCAAGGACACCCAACCAGAATGGCAAGAAAAAATTAACCAAGAATATAATATTAAATTTAAGGAGCCTATGGGACACAACTAATGTAAAAATATCCATGTTATAGGGGTACCTGAAGAGGGAAAACAACAAGAAGGTATATATATATATTTGAAGACATAATAATGGAAGATTTTCTAACCTGATACAGGAAATAGATATACAACCTCAGGAACCTCAAAGGGTCCCCCCAAAAATGAACCCAAAGAGGCCCACACCAAGACAACATCCATACATAAAATTGCTGAAGGTTAAATACAAAGAGAGAATCTTAAAAGCAACAAGAAAAAAGCAGTTAGTTACCTACAAGGCTGCACCCATAAAATCAGCATTTGAGTTCTCAAAAGAAACTTTGTAGGACAGAGGGCTTGGCATAAAATATTCAAAATGTTGAGAACCCAGGATCTACAACCAGAATATTTTATCCTACAAAACTATCATTTAGAGTGGAAAGACAGATAAAGAGATTCATAGACATAAATAACCTAAAGGAATTCATCAACACCAAGCCAGTATTTCAAGAATTGTTGGAGGGACTTTCTTTAAGAAGAAGAAGAAGTATCAAAAAACATAAATAAAGAATGGTTAAACTGCATTCCTAATCAAGTACCTCAAATGGAAAAGAATTAAGTGTTCCAACCAAAATACAGGGAAGCTGAGTAGATAAGAAAACAAGATTCCTACATATGCTGCCTACAAGAGACTTCAGATTAAAAGACACACAGAGACTAAAAGTAAGGGGAAGGAAAAAGATATTGTCTTGATGGACCTAGAGGGTACTGCACTGAATGAAGTAAGTCAGAGAAGACAAATAGCACATGATTTCACATACATGTGGAATCTAAAAGAACAAGGTGAATAAAACAACAACAACAATGGAAACAAACTCATAGATACAGAGACTATTTTGAGGGCTATTAGACAACCATTGTTCTGAAATTGGCAAAACTGAATGGAATGCCTATGTCGATTGGTATTTTGAGGATGGTGAAAGGGGCAAGAGGGATTAAGTATCAATGGATAGACACAAAGTAGTCATGGAAATGTAAAGTGTAGCATAAGGAAATAGCAAAATGTTGTTGTAAAAATACGCAAGGGAAAATAGGGTTACCTGATTTAGTAGAGTGACTACTTCATGAGTTACATAATCTCTAATCACTATATTGTACAAACTGAAACTAATTTATTATTGTACGCTAACTATAATTGAAAAAAAATTTATTGAGTTGTACAATGCCAATATGAGCAACTATTGTCTATTTATACTCAGTAAAGCTGGGGATAAATGGGATTCCAGTTATCTAAAGACTTTCAAGGGCCCTCCCTCCAGGAATCCTAGCTAATTTTATGTTTAAAAGCACAGTCTCTCCTCAGGCTCATTTCTAATTAAATGGACTGATTTTGACCAAAAGTAATTTAGAATGTCCATGGCCATTATGGAGAACTTTTGAACACTTCTAACTTGCTTTTTTTTTTTTAAACCAAATTGGGACAACCATTGTTCCGAAATTGGGAAAAACTCAATGGAAATGCCTACGTCGATTGGTATTTTGAGACTCAAATGTTAACAAAAATTTAAAATTTTCCTCTTTGGGAAAGAAAGTTTTAAGATTAACTGAGACAAATAAGCAGCTTAAAGAAAGACAAATGGCTTCCAAAAGCCTCATGCTCTTCTACCTGGACTTCTTTGTCTCTGGCTCTGCCTCCATGCCATCTTCTACCTCCTCTGAACTTTACTCACATCCTCCTCCTTGAACTATAATACATGACCCTTTAAAGATAAGCCTTCTGAGGAACCTAATAAACTCCAGGTTTCTCATTTTCCCTTGATAAAGCTGATGTGTGAATCATAGTTAAAGAGTTCCATGAAGTAACTAAGGAACCTCATCGATTTCTGAGCAATTTGAATAGTTATTCAAACTTGTCAAAAACGTGTTAGTTTCTCTGACTTATATCAGCTAGTTCATATGCTTTTCAAGTGAAGGCCAGGCTCAGACTGGATTAAATTTGTTTGAGGGAACATCTTCAAAAGACTTTAAAAAATAAATCCCTAACTTTTGCACAATGCTAGAACACTCGTTGGAGACCTCCACTGAGCAATTACAGTAACTTTTCCAAGCCTGTTGATTGGAACAAAATTTAGACTGTTCACAAAACTTGAAAGACACTGTTCATGATTATTATAATTAATTTCCAGATTGTTTTAAAAAAAATTCTGGTCTTCCTTCAGATGCTAAATCCATTCAGGTAGCTTTTAACTCTGTTCTCTTAACTTGCTGAGATGAGATCTTTCTCTTTTAGTTAAAAGAAGCAGGATTGGATGGGAGACCAGGTCCACTCTGGCTTTAATTTATTTGGCTAGTCAGCTTACTCACCCCCTAGGTGAATCAACTAGAAGTAAGACTGATAAAATTATTAATATTCAACTCTGGCAAATGAAGACCCCTGAACAAAATTGAAAACCTCTTAGCTTCAGTTATTTTGCAAAAAGCCAAGACATTGGAAAATATATTGTTGCAAATTAAGCACTTCAGGAGCCTTCAACCTTCTTACCAGGCCTTCCAATGTCCTCAAAACCCTCAATGATGAGGCTCAGATTAAGTACAGGGGTTTTCCCCAATCCTCCCTCTTAATCATCTAAGAGAAACTGTTCTCCAAATAAGGAATGAATCTTTCCCTGTTCTTATTGACATAGGAGCCACACTCTTGGTGCTCAACTCCATTATTATAAAGCAGCCACTGCCTCAGAGCACTAAAACAGTTCAAACAGTGAGTGTCGCTAATGCACCTCACTAAGCCCCTGTCTCTGAATCTATCCCTTTTTGTTTGGACCTATTGAGAGGAACTCATCTTTTTCTTCCTAGTTTTTCTGCCTCTATTTATTTATTAGGCCAAGACTTCTTAGAAAAGTATGATGACAGAATTTCTTTCTCCCAAAGGTGGAAGTAATTTTAGAATTTTACAGTAGATGTGAGAATAGCTAGATAGGTGAATTAAATGACTCTTCAGCATCTTTTATTTGGTCTATTTCTGATGGCACTATAGCTGAAACTGACACTGATCATTTGTCCACATTTGATCAGCTGCCATCCTCTTCATGGGCAAAATCCTTGACTGATAACTTGTAGAACCCACAGTGTATTTCCTATCAAGATTCAAATAGATACCTCAAAACCCCTTTTCAGAATCAATCAATACCACATAAATAAGGACTCCCTTCAAGGTATAAAGCCCATAATAGAAAATTACAAAACTCAAGGTCTCATTTTCCCTTGTGTTAGTCCCTATAACACTCCCAGTGTACCTTTATAAAACAAACAAACAAACAATAGCAACAAAATATTAATCTACTACTCCCTCTATTTCTGGTGAAGCCCCTCATGACTGCATATAAGTGAAAGAATGCTTCTTGACCTCTTGTGATTTGAAGGAAATTCTTTGGGAAAGGCAGATTTTTCATGGTTTACTGATGGTCTATCAGTAAATAGCAAGTGCTATGCTGGGTATGGTGCTGTAACTCTTTTTAAAGTTGTCAAGAAATCACCTTTATCTTTAGCCAAATTATATGCTTTTATTTGGGCTTGTACTTTAGCCAAGAGGAAAATTGCCAATATTTATACTGATAGTAGATATGCTCTCAGAGTAGCTCATGATTTGGAATATTATGAAAACAATATAGCTTCCTTACTTCCAGCAAAAATAAAATTAGAAATGGCTCCTATGTTCAGGAACTATTGGGTGCTAAACTTTTACCTACTACTATAACTATCATTAAGAGTCTCAGGCATTTTAAAATTTACTCTCTGGAAGCTAGGGGAAATGACCTTGTTGACAAATCTGAAAAGTGTGTGCCCTTAGAGGAACTAACAGTAGTCAAACCTTTGTAATGGTCTAAAAGGATATTTCCCCAGCTGATAATTTAGACATTTTAAATTGCCTAATGGACCGTTCAAGATCTGGCAAATGAATTTCATACATTGTCCCCCATCTCCTAGATATAAATATGTTTCAGTTATGGTTTAATTTTTTTTCTCACTGGACTGAAGCTTTCCCTTAAAGATAGGTTACTGCATCTTCTGCAGCTAAAATTCTTTGAGAAAAGATGATTCCTACCTTGGGACCCCCTCTTAAACCCTGTAGTGATCGGAAAACCCAGTTTACTGGTCAGGTGCTTCAACAAGTCTGTGAAGTTTGGCCAGTTTTACAACATTTCCGTGGTGCTTACTCCCTCAATCCTCAAGCTTAGTCAGACATAACAATGATACTATTAAAATCAATTGGTACTTCCACTCAAGATAGCATAGTACGTAGACATGGTGCTCACTCCACTCAGGGCCACATCAAAATTACAACTAAACTACAACCAAATAACCATCATTGGGAGTTGCTGAGGTTTGGACTAACAAAAGTCCTACAATAAAGGACATAGAGAAGAGGCCACCTCAAGACTGGTAGGAGGGCAGAGATAAAAAATGAGCTGGTCCCAAAACTACCTGTGGCAGTTAAAAATTGGGAGGGATGTCTTAGCTGAAGAGGTTCCACCTGGAAGTGAGGGGTTCTGGCTCCACACAGCGGGCACCCCAACCCAAGCTCCAGGAAGAAAAGTCCTGTAAATTCTGGCTGTGAAATATAGCAGAGATAGTGGCTGAATGAGACAGAGGGCAGTAGGAGTGGCATGCGTTATTCTTAAAGGGCTTACACAAATACTTACAGCTGACAGACTCAGTTCCTCTGAGCTCCAGCACTGGGGCAGCTGCTGAAGGAGTGTCAGGGACATATGGGAGGTACTGAATTGTCTGGCTTCAGGGCAAGGGCTGAGGGGCAGCTTTCTCCCAACAGAAGTGCTGGAAGAATTTATTATTTCTTCGTAGATCCCTCCCACCTCCTGGCATGCAGACACAGGCAGCCACCATTATTGAGTCTCCATCGACCTGGCTAACATTGGTCGTCCCACCCTGATGATCCCCTGAGACCCTGTCCACCGAATTTTGGGGGCCATCCAAGCCATTTCCAGTGGATTTTTCATACAAATGGCCGGTCTGTCTCATGCTGTGGACTTTCCTGAACATTTTCAAAGGTTCATGAAACCCCAAAAAAGCAGCATCTAACCTCATTGTGCTCTGTACTTCTTACTGAGCAGCCTCAAGCCTGGCCTTAGTGGCAGCTGGCCTTGGTTCATAGCTTAGACTCTCAAGCTACCTCCAAAACCCAGCACATGGTGGCGGTCATCTGAAGATTGCTTGGTGGCTCATGACAGGTGGCCTTGAGCAGGGCACAGGCTATGGCAGAACTTAAGTCGCATCAAGGCCCATTACAGGAGGCCCTGGGGCCGGCATACCTGGTGGCCAGCTTCAGACCAAGCAGAAGCACCACCTGGGGCTGCATCCAAGGACAACACACCCAAAAGGCAGAATGGACAGACCCAGAGCCCTGCTAAAGGGAATCCTGATTCATAGGGTCAGCCTCTCACTAGCCAGTCTTAACAACCAATAGACCCAAGGGTCATTTCCTTCCACTGATGTACAAACAACAACTAGGGCTTAGCAACTAATACAAAGGGCATACCTGGAGCACCCAGGTCAGGTGACCAGGGAAGACTGTGCCACTGGGTCCCACAGGACACTTACTACATAAGGCTATTCTATTAAGGCCAGGAGACATGGCAGCCCACCCTAATACATAGAAAAAAAAAAAACACAAAAAACAAACAAAGAAAACAGGGAGGCAGTCAAAATGGAGAGACAAAGAGTCATGTTCCAAATGAAAGAACAGAACAAAGCTCCAAAAAAGAACTCAACAAAATGGAGACAAGAAATCTACTACAACAGAGTTCAAAACACTGGTTATAAAGATACTGAATGATCTCAGTCAGAACTTCAACAAAAAGATAGGAAACATAAAATTGGAGATAAAAAACAAAAAAGAACCAGTCACTAATGAGGAATACAATAACTGAAATAAAGAATACATTAGAGGAAGTCAACAATAAATTAGATGAAGCAAAGGTTCAAATCAGTGATGTAGAAGATAAGGTAACAGAAAACACATATTCCAAACAAATGATAATAGCTTAAGGGGACACTGAAGAAAAAAATCAAGTGTACAAACATTTGTGTCATAGCAATACCAGAATGAGAGGAGAGAGAGCAAGAAATTGAAAAACTTATTTGAAGAAATGACAGAAAACTTCCTTAACTTTGTGAAGAAAATAGATATGCAAGCCCAGGAAGCTCAGAGAGTTCCAAACAAGATGAACCCAGGAGGCCCACACCAAAAACATCATAATTAAAATGCCAAAGATTAAAATAATACAGAGAATTCTACAAGGGAAGCTCCCATCAGGCTGTCAGCTGATTTTCTTAACATACTTTGCGGGCCTGAAGGGATTGGTATGAAATATTCAAAGTGATGAAAACCGAGGACCTGCAACCAAGATTACCCAGCAGAGATATCATTTAGAATCAAAGGACAGATAAAGAGCTTCCCAGACAAGAAAAAGCCAAAGGAGTTCATCATCACCAAGCCATTATATAAAAATGTTAGAGGGACTTTTTCAAGAAAAATAAAAAAGAAAAAAGATCAAACATATGAATAATAAGTGGCAATAATTATATATCTATCAACAATTACTTTTTAAAAAAATTAAATGCTCTATTTGAAATATTACAGTGGCTGAATGGAAATAAAACAAGACCCTCACATCTGCTGTCTACAGAGAACTCACTTCAGATTGAAAGACACAACACAAACTGAAAGTAAAGGAATGGAAAAAGAAATTTCTTGAAAATGGAAAGGAAAAAAAACAGCTGATGTAGCAATACTTTATACTAGACAAAATGGACTTTAAAACAAAGAGACAAAGAAGGATCCAGTAATATCACTTCGGGTATTTATCCGAAAAACCCAAAACTACTCAAAGGGACATATGCATTGATAGGTTAATTCAAATATTATTTACAATAGACAAGGTATGGAGGCAGCCTGGATGTCCATCAATGGATAAATGGATAAAGAAGAGGTGATACATATATATAATGGAATATTACTCGGCCATAAAAAAGAATGAAATCTTGCCACCTGCAACAACACAGATGGACTTAGAGGGTACTGTGTTGAGTAGAGTAAATCAGACAGAGAAAACAAATGCCATATGAGTTCATTACATGTAGAATCAAAGAACAAAATAATAAAAAAAAAAACGAAAAAAACTAATAGATACAGAGAACATTTTGGTGTGTTATCAGATGGGAGGGGAGTTGGAGGAGTGGGTATAAAAAGGGAAGGGATTAAGAAGTACAAATTGATAGTTAGAAAATAGTCATGGGGATATAAGTATAACATAAGGATTATAGTCAATAATATTGTGGTAACTGTGGGTGGTGCCAGATGGGTACTGGATTTATTGGTTTGATCACTTTGTATGTTATGTAAATGTCTGGTCACTGTGTTGTACACCTGAAACTAGTGTAATGTTGTATGTGAACTGTAATTTTTTAAAAAAAATTCTAGTTAATTTGAAAATTTTGTAGAGAGCTTCCAGATATCCTGGCAGAAAGCACTGCCATTAGTCCTTTTAAAATCAGATCCACCTCCTTTTGGAGCTTATCAACTCTTACCCTTTGAGATAGTTACGCGATGTCCCATACACTTGGCTCCTGCCTCTTTCCATTCACAGCTGATAAAAAGAGACACAAATTTTGGTAATATAAAGACCTAATTCTTCTATTGAAAATAAACCATGTTTTTTAGAAACAATCTTACAATGCAATCTTGGGATCTAAAGACCTTGGTCACCACACATTGCAAACTGGAGATTTTATCAATATTGGAAACAAAGAATCAATGTTTAGTTAAGACTCTTCAGCCTCACTGGAAAGGCCCCTATCAAGTGCTGGTAAACCAACACTTGTGCCACAGAACTCCAGGGAATAGTATTTTGGATTCATGAGACAAATCAAACCCTGACTGGGCCTGCACACCATCTAGTGATCTGAAAGTAAAGATTTCTCAGAATTGAAGTAGATGACTTCTGACAAGACAGCTTTTCCAAGATGTCTGGACCAGGGTTATATACTTTTTCTCACAGGTGCTTCTTCCCTCTCTTTTGTGGACAGACAATGCCCCATCCACATTTTTCAAAATTTTGTAAAAAGGAAAAATCTCTTCAATTATGACTTTTCAGAAATAGTCTTATCATGATCCTGTGACAAATTAATCTTTCTACTTATTTTTCTGGAGTTAAAAGTTTTAAAATTCAGAGTTTTACTTTCATCTAGGCTACTCTCTGACTGTTGACAATTAATCAAAATATACCATCCCTAAATTTGCAACCCACAGGCTATATTATTGATAAGATATTTTTTCCAATCATTCTTTGAGATAATAATGCTATTTAATTACTTCATGTTTTATGTCTTCCCAGAATATTTTTTGAAATTATTTCTGTTTGAGTGTGCTCTAACCAACCATATTCACATGCTAAGATACAGTCTTTAAATGAGAAATAGCTGAGATGTCTCCCTCCTACTCCTCCCTGTAACTCAAATGTGACTGTGATATGTTATTAATCTGTGCCTTTTCCCTCTGACATGGGAGATGACACCCTGGGTAGGTCTTTCTTGGCATTGAGGAACAAAAGGCCACTAAAACTGAGAAATACCTGACTCTTAATCAGCACTGCTTTCAGAGAAAGATTAAATCTCACTTTATTAAAAGTGAGAAATGTAAAAAATAAGTAAGCAGAAACTCATTTAAAGTGAAGTATGGAGGCCAGAAGGAGGAACTCTCACATTCTACATGGATCACAAAGCACAAAAGGAGGACTCTGTTTGTAATAACCCTTACCATCTTTCTTTTCCCTTCTGTAAAAGAAGTTCCTCTTTGATTTAGTAGACTTGCATGTGGATCACCGTAGTTTCATATATCAGATTCTAATTCCTTTTTGTTTCCAAATAAACTCAATTTTGTGGAGAAATATTTGGCTGACTTTTTGTTTACAGTCAACATACTACATACACACTCACAGAGTTGTGATTGTGTTTTACAGAAATACTACATAATATCTGTCTTTTAAGCACATGTGATGATACAGTTGCTGCTAAGGAAACTATAATAATAATATCTAAATGGTAGGTGAAGAGAAATTAAACAAAATGAAAAGACATTTCGAAAAGAGATGTCATAGCATACACACGTGCATACTCACACACACATACTCAAACATTCAAACTCTTTATTTATTATATATATATATATATACACACACACATACATACATATACACACATGCACACATAATTGGAATAAATGCAGGGAGGAGAAAAGTTATGACATAGACAGGGTAAGAATAAGAAGGGTTTGAATAATTCAGATAACTGCATCAAATTTCCAGTTCGCCTTCGATAGAAACCATAATTAGTAGAAAATTGAGTACTTGAAGACACTATTTAGTTCATACTCAACCTGGACAGAACCTCACATAAATCAATCCAAGCTTAGATTCTCACAATCTTCCACAAGAGGGCATTCTCTTATTCACCAAGAGTCATTGTCACAAAATAAGCAGTCATGCCTAACCTAGAATCCCCTTATCTTGCAATTATATTGCAGAGTTAGCCCTTTTTTCTTAATCTGTCCTAAGAATGGCAGATGGAAATGTTAAAAAGTTTTTATTCTTTTAAATAAACCTTCATATTTAGATGGCTGTGTATGTGGTCTAGATTGTTGTTGATTTTTGTTTATTTGTTGATGTTATTTTGTTTTGTATTACAGGAGGGGATTAAGATAAAAGTTGAAACACCCAAGTCAAAGGGTAGAGTTCAGAGAAAACAATAGTTCAGAGTTTCCATTAAAGTAAGAGTTTTCTTAGAGGAAGAGAATTTTGACCTAGTGGAGGGGGCAATCCTTCCATGCATAGATGAGAAGAAATAGTTGAGAAGTTCCGACTGGCCCAGAGGAGCCAAGGAGAAAGAAACTGCTGTGTTATGTATGATACTATTTTTATGGTGAAAAAAGTAATAAAATTGGACAAAGAATAGAGGTAAATTCTCAGATCAATCTCTCCTAAAGGGCTAATCAATCAAATCTTACCATAAGATTGAGAAGACACATGTAGGGAGAAAAACAAAAACCTGTGAGTTTTAATGAGAAAGGTAGAAGAATATCTCACTTTATATGTGCTTTTCTCTTTTTATTATCTTTAAGAATTTGGTTTACTTAATATATATATGCATAATAAACATCCTTAACCAATGAACACCAGAAAATAAAGAAGTTTTTAAAAATATTATGTAAATACATACTTTGGATAGGGAAACACAAATAAAACTTAAAATTATAAACTATTTATAATAATCTATAACAAACTATAGTTTAATTATATGATTCAGTAACATTTTTCTCGCCTCAGATTTTTTTAAACTAACCTCAGCATTGTGTACTAAAAAATAAGATTTTTCTTAAACTATGTGAACCGACAGGGATTTTTCAAAACACTTTCTCCCTTACAAGGTAAGTCTTATTCTCTTGTTCCACTTCTTTTAACAACAACAAAAAAGCTCATAGTCAAACTAATCAAGCTGAAAAATCCCAATTTTCTTCCTTTATCTCCCTAGGGGATATAAGGTCTTTTCACAGAATTTTTTACTTTCAACCTTGTGATATCAAAACTTTTGTTTATTTCTGTTCCTTTTTCATTTATAATCACCATCTTTTTCCTGTTTCTTTTCTAAAATCCGTGTGTTTTTTTTAACCTCCTGTGACTGGAAATATTTTGAGCTCAGCAATCAAGTTGGCATAAACATGATTGCAAGAGATTAACAATCTCTCAATTCAATAGGCAGAGTTATGTTCACACAGCTGAAAAGATATTAATCAGTTGCTTCTTTCATTTTGCTCTAAGGCTGGTGAAATTCTCAAAACTTCATTGGCATAAAAGAAATTTATAGGGAGATATAGGCCTATGAGTCTTCTTCTTTACTTAAACAAGATATAAGCTATACACACTTACTGAATGATGAGCAGTATAATACTGCAAAAAAAATTTCTTTCACATTTGCTCTGTTGCTTCCTCAGATATATTTGCAAATGATAGGAATGTTCCAATATAAAATATCAGGCACATATATCTAAGCTCTCATTAACACTAAATTCATATTTACTTTGATCAATGAGTTATTATTATTGTTGTTATACAGAAATAATTGTTACGTCTTTCAGTATGGTGTGTAGCTTCTTCAGATAAGCAGATTTCAATTACCTTTCTTAAATTCAGTTGTGAATATTTGGGCATTGATTTGTTGATTTATTGATTTGCAAAGATCTTTATGGAATAGTAAGAAATGAAGACTAAACTAGTAAATAAATGAAAGATATGTTCATCACATATTTCCCTGAAACACTTGCCATAATGCCTAGATTTTCCATTAATTGATAAAATTGGTTTTATAATAGCATTTGAAGATTCACTTTTTCATGAGATAAAACTATGCCTGTGGCAAGAGTTAAAATCAATTTTGAAGAGCAAGGGTATTTTATAGGTATTTAATTTCATCACTTCAAAATGTTAAACTAGATGTTCTTAAATAATTATACTAAAACCTATTTGATAGTACAAGACCTTATCTGATCCTATTCAACCTCATTTATTTGCAAAATGATGGTGGGAATATAAAACAGGACAACAGAAAACAGTTCGACAGTTCCCTAAAATGCTAACCATAAAGTTACCACACGAGCCAGCAATTCCACTCTTAGGCATACAGTCAAGATAGATGAAACCATATATCCACATAGAAACTTGTGTGTGAATACTTATAGCAGCATTACACATAATAGCCAAAAAGTAGAACCAATCCAAATGTCCATCAACTGATGAATGGCTAAACAAAATGTGGTATCTTCATAAAATTGGATATCATTCAGCCATAAAAAGGAATGGAGTATGGATACATGCTACAACATAGATGAACCTTGGAAACCCTATGCTAAGTGAAATAAGCCAGACTGCACATTATATATTTTATTTATATTAAAAGCCATTTATACTAAAAATAAGACAAGAGACAAAAAGTAGACTATTGGTTGCCTGGAGTTAGAGATGGGCACAAAGATTCTTTTTGGGGTTGATGAAAATGTTCTAAAATTGAGTAGTGGTAATGATGATTGCACAACTCTGTAAATTTGCTAAAAATAACTGAATTTTACAGTTAATGGGTGAGTTTTATGGTATGCAAATTAACTTTGGTGAATCTTCAAACATAAAGATTAATCATTTAAAAAATTGATGTGCAGGACATTTGAAAATAAGAATATATAAAAAAAGTAATTTTCAAATTGGAAAGTCCAAATTAAGAGAATGAAAATGTCTAAATAAGTGAATCTTCAGAAGTTTAACCCTCATGTCAAGTCTGAGTGTTTAAGGTCTTCAATAATAGATGCAATAATTATATATTAGAATTTCTGTGGTCAAAAAAAAACGTACAAAATGTCATATTATGTGGTATCCAAATTTCTAATATTCTCATTCTTTCATAGTACAGAGTATTAAGGAATTCCTCGCTATACCTTATTTTTATCAATTCTATAAACTTTGTTTATTTCCAAAAATTTATTAGTTTTGATAGTAACATTTTTAGCACCCTTACAGTATAAAGGCTGCTACTTTCTTAGTAAAAATGCTTCTTTCCATTTTCAGTAAAAACAGCAATTTGCCCTTGTTTTTTTTGTTTTTTGTTTTTTGTTTTTGTTTTTTAGAAAGAAGGGGCAAAACTTCAAAGTTAGTCAAGTTGCAATGAGTATATGTACACGTGCATGATAAAAACATGGATTCACAATTGAGTCTGCACTTTTTATTTATATTTTTATAAATGCATAGAAACACAATGGGAGCATAAACTAGTTGTACATTTTACAATAATGAAAGAACTAAGTTGTACTGAATAAGCACCACCCTAAGATTCTTAAAATTAATCTCAATTAATTCTCACAGCTGACATGTATATGTGGACTTAATAAATGCCAGACACTTCTAAAAGCATTACATACATAATCTCTCATTTAATTTTCAAAAGCATTCCCATGAGGTAGGTACTAATATTACCTTCAATTTTGACACATGAGAAAACTGAAGGTACAATTAAGTAGACTTACCTAAAACCACACAGCTAGTCGGACCACTTCTCAATGTTGCCTCCCACTTTGTATTAAATTTTCAAGCTCACATTTTGAAAAAATCAAAAATATTTTGATTTAATAAATTTACTGCAAAATCATGCTTTAGCATTACTGTGACACCACTGTGAGATGATGGCTTCAATTTTATGGCCTGTGGTTATGAAGATACTATTGCTTTAATTAAGCATTTTTCTTTCTTTTGTATATCGTCTTTTAAATATTCCTCTAGTAATTTCATCCTAGTTAAATAATTTTGTTTTCAGGAGAAATTCATCTCTATTTTATATTTTAAAAATGCAGTCTCCTCCAGACATTTTACTTGGTTCTCTAAAAATATTTTAACATGTGGTAGGGCATTCTGATGAACTCACTATATTTAATGCCAAAATAGTTTCCAGTATTAATATGCTAACATTTACTAATCTAAGAAACGTTGTAGTCATCAAAGGCTGTTGTACTTTCTACTGATGTGTCTGTCTTTCCTTCATAAGAAGACACACTGATTCAATTCAATGAAGCATGTAAATAATATCCTTTTGCTTTTCAAAGCACAGGTAAATGAATAGGTACCCGCATGAATGTGTTAATGTCTTAGAGAAATAAAATATTATGTTAGAATGTTCTTCATCGGGCAGATGGTATGTGGAACCACCTTCACAGATGATGAGGCTTTTAAAGGTTCTGATCTGTAATCCATTGTTTTAACACCAAGTAATATGGTATTCAGGAAAGAGGTTCCTCACAGCATTTTATAACGATCTATATTTCAAGGAATACCTTTAGAGAGAAGCACAGACAAGCAATAGACATAACTATGTGATGCCATAGATAAAGGCCTTATTGAAGTTTTGCTAAGTTTGCAATCAGGAAGCTAGAGCTGTCACACTCTTAGGTACCCCCTCAGCTTCCAGGAGCGTAGAAGTTCCTCAAAAGCTTTTGATTACACTAGGTATACCATCAAGAAGCAAATAACGCAATGCGGGTTTTAAGGATTTTTTTCTGCTGCTTTGAATTATTTCTTAAGAAGTATAGGGAAATCTTATCACAAATGGGGTCTTTCCTTTGTTTTCTACCACTAAGATACTTCAAGGTAAAAAAGCACTTATTTAAGACCAGGTTTCAGTTAACTAGTTCACTTAACTTCTCTGTACCTCTTTTTGTCTATCCGTGGACTAATTATGCTAACAGTAACAATAACAACAACTACAATAGTTACAGTAAACTTGGAAAATGCTTTGTTACAGACACTGCACTTAGAGTTTTAACACATATTATTTCATTAAGGGTGATATAATTACATCTACTTTAGAATTAAAACATATTAGGCTACTAACAAATGGATACCATATTCAAACCCAGATTCGCTCTTCTAAAGCTGCACTTTGCTTTCCACATTAATGTTGCCTATTTGTCCCTTTACTACAAAAGAATGGCATTTTGAATTTTAAGAGTCTCTGTTGTCCCTTCTGATCTAAGAAACTGCTGGAAACACGTTCTAACAGCACTCTGCAACTCTCTCTTCCTGTGGTCAGTACAGTTACTTGGAATCCTAAAATTGCACGGCTGCCATAGAAATGCCTCTCAGACCTGGCTTACAGATAGCAATTTTCAGGTATATTCATCTCTCCAGAAGAGATAACACAGGAATGTTTATTGGCCACATGCAAAGACACAGCATCCAGTAAGAAAATGAAATCACTACAGGCCATCCTTTTCTACTCCTAAGTTACATCTGGGGAAACTGGCCTACAGCAGCACCCAACACTCAATGTTGCTGTGTGCAGTCTGAATATTCAGCAACTTTAAAAGGTATTGCTAAATGTGCATTTCCTAAAGAGATAAACACTTAAGATAATTGAAAGCCTAAGAATGGATTTCCACAATTTAAGAATGCCTTTCATACACAGTAATTGAAACGCAGAGTGAATCTTGTGTGTTTGAGGAAGCTGTGCTTAAAAATACAGAGATGAGATAAAATACGGACTGAATTTCTTAACAACCTTTTAAAATGCACAAGCAGGAGAATTCTAAGAGAACTTGAACTTTCCAAAACTACCCAAAATACAGTTTGTTAATCCAGGGAGACATTGTTAGGAATACTTAGTCAGATTCACCTCAAAGACTGAATTACTCCCAGGTAATAAGTTAGGTTGCTCTGGCAGCATAGTTTCCTTTCAAGGCCATTTCAGGACAATTTAGTGTCTTAAAAATTGACAGTAATGCATCAAATGCCCTTAGGTTGAATCTTCATGGCTAAGCAAAGTAGCTATTTGAGGTAATTATTACATCAGGATAATTCAGACAAAAACCCTTTCCCCAAATTTATACTGAGAACTAATTTAAAAGATTCAGAGACTGGCATTTACAAGATTGCTGCCCTTTTATTTAATTCTTTTAACCTTGTCAACCCAGCTCAAGTGTTTATCTTATTGTTAAGTTGTTATTCAAGAACAAAGAAAAACAGCCTTCACTGGCTATCACCAAAGGATTGAAATAAAGTAATCAACTAAGAACAACTCTATAGACAAGATGGTATAACCTGGTGATGGTCTTAATTAAAGATTTCAGTGCTGTCCTCAATAAGTTGTAAATTCCAATTACATCAAGTTTTAGGTTTGTCTGGAATCAAGGAATTATCTAATTTCACTTACCTTCAAGTTCTATACTGCATGTTTATTTTCACACAAGCATGCCAATTAAAGCATTACAAAGTAAAATGTCTGAAAAGAAAACATTATTTCATTATGAAATGTAGTGCAATTTTTGAAGTCAGATTTCGACTATATCTTTTTTGTTTATTTTAAATTGTGTAGTATTTCAACATGAGTCTCAAAAAAGAAAAGGGAGAGATTTTAAGGTTCCAGTGAGAATATTACTCAATAAGAAAATTGGCAGTTTACCTCAAAGATCAATAATGATTCTCTTTTTCCTACCAGTGTTTCCATGTGTGGCACAAAGGAGTTTTTATGAACTTAATCTTTGTCTAGCCAAACAATTCTTCACCCAGGGGTGAAGATGGAAGTTATCAGCTATTATGCATCTCCTACACACTAGGATCTATACTAGCTAGAAACCAGGGTCACCTAAGTCCCAGCCCCACTTTTCACCATATATTATTGTTGCCTTTCTTAAAATGCAGAAGAAACAGAGAAGCAAAATATTACTGAGACAATATTAGCTCTTATAACGAATACCTAGGATGCTGTCATCAATAAGTATGTAGACTGCTCTCAAATAATGCTTATCTAAAAGAAGAGGAGAATCTGAAGTGGAAACTAGTTTTGCAGAATTATAATGTGTTTCAAAAAAAAAAAAAGAAAGAAAAGTAAATATTTCTTGTCACTATTAATAACATTTCTTTTTTATCTGAACTATTTGTCCTTAAAGAATCATGATAATCCAGACTCCCAAGTTATAATTATTTGAAGGAACTATATGTTTAGTGCCAGACTGTCAATCACTTTAGGACTTACATGTGGACAAGTATATATCTGATATACTCATTCACCACCACCCCTACCTGACCCTCATATACACAGCACAATTTCCATTCCATCATTTCAGCTAAGAAGCAAATCTGACAATTTATCACAGACTTCCTGCACCAGATAATGGCCCAATTGATGGTATGTGACAGCAGCTTAACTTCAAGAGCTACTGCTGCTTTCTATAACTGCTGTCATTTTGGCTTTCTTCAGCCTCACCTTAGTAAACGATTTCCTTGCTGCTGTTTTAATTTTGATATATCTTGTTTCCATGGGAAATTGCTATGAAAGTGAATTAAAATAGGTGGCTCTGAAGCATTTTACCAATATGTACATCTAACATAATCATAGCAGAAGAGCAGTGGCTTGCGCCAGACATGTACTCTTTTTTTTTTTTTTTTTTTGCCAATATGATTAAATGGAAACTATCCCATCTTGGAATAACTCTTTACTTTTCAGGTATTGAGGCAGAAAAAACAGTTTTAACAATTCACTGTTTTGATCTTAATATTAAAAAGAAAATTAGATGTTCTTCAAGCAATTTAAAAATATATTCTGTTTCAACTTAATTGTATATATATAAATTATTTTCAGGCACATGTTAAAATTAAAGGTAAATTTTGTCCCAAATGCTATTTTAATTTTGCTATCATTATAACTATTTTATTCTTATATTGATTTATTGGAATGGGATTTATGCCAGTTTCAGCTTTATATTACTTATAAAATATGGATAAAATGTTATATGTTCAGAGAGGGTTGATACATGTTAGAGGTCCTGTAGTTCAATGTTAATATTCTTGTTTTTCTGAAATGTCTCTCCTTTTGATTCTTTTGAATCCACATGCTTTTAGGCTCATGATAGTTCAGAGCAGTGCTTGCTCTAGTAAAAGCTGTTGTTGCAGTCCTGCCTCTTCACTGCTACTTGAACACCAGTTAAATATCAGCTTACACATTTGAGGTTTTTCTAAGGCACAAATCAAATATTTAATATCCATATGTAAACCTCGATGAGTCAGCAGAAGCTTGTGCCAGACATTTTGATTTTCAATGAATAAAATGTCAGGTTCTAAAGAAATCTGTCTCACTTAAAAATACATTATTTCTCAAAGTGAAAAATCGAACTGGAGTCAGCTATAACCACTTCAGCCCCACAGAGAATGGTAACAAGGATAATCCATACGCATTTATGTTTAGTTTTGAATGCACTTTTAACTAGGTATTTTGCACTTGGATATTTTTGGATTCGAAGCTCTCAATTCAAAGTGATTCAAAGATACTATGAAGGTCCAATTCTGAAATTGATGAAAATCTGCTCTGATCTGGACACCTAGAACTGCCCCCCATCCCACATCATGTAATATACTCTTTTTCTGTCTCAATCCTTCCTACATTTCAGTCGTCTATGTTTGTCAAGAGTTTCTGGCATTTCTTCTTACCATTGTAAGATCTCCCTTTAGCTCATCTCTGATGAAATATAAAGGGTTTTGCCACTTTTCCTCAAGAAAAAACAACCAGAAATATATTTACCTCTCCCATCATATTTTCTACCTTTGCAGATAAAGATAGGAATTGATGTTGTAGAACAGAAAAAAAAAAGTTGAAGAAATCACTTGCTTTCATAGATTCTGGTAATTAAAAATAATTAAACACCGTTAATTAGTGAGATATATAAAAGGATCTTCTTGGTTCCTGGAATTTAAATCATTTGGAAGATAAATTGTTTGGATAAGCATATAAAATATAGAATGCAACCACTCTAAAACATTTTACAACTTGATTACATTTTAAGTCTAATTTTCATTCTTTGTCTCAGAGAATATTTTAGTTAAGTATCAACTACAAGAAGAGTTTTTAAGCCACAGAAATTTTCATAAGCAATACCCACTATAAAAAGACAATAGCTGCATTAGAAACATGTCACAAAACAAATACAGTGAGGAGCTAGACTCATAGTTAAAGAAAATTATACATACTTCAATGACACCAGAAGTAGCATTATAAAGGCCAGAGGAATACTGGAATTATTTGTTGCTCTCCTTTAATAGTATTTCTAAAGTGAATCATTAATAGTGATGGCAATGAGTATCCACTGGTTTGATGAAACTCCAAAAGAAGAAAGGTATTTCCATTTCTTTCTTTTTTTTTTTTTAATCCAAAGCATCTACTTAGGCAAAAATCAGATTATAAATTTTATGAATACAGAATCAAATACTTGCTTTATATTTATTTGTATGAACTAAAGAGAAATAAATCTAAATTGATTTAATATTATATTTATAATGAGTAATTTTTTCATCTAAGGAAGTAGCAAAAGGTATTATAAAAAAATTCACAAAACCTCTATATTCTGACTTTAAAAAGCTTGTTTTCAGTGTACAGAAGTGATTTAGATTTAATGAAAAGAGAGAAGATATAAAATGAAGTAGAATTAAACTTATTAGGAGATAGTATATCTAGGAAAAAAAATTCAGGACAGTAAAACAATATTAGTGTTTGTGAACTTCTTTTCAGGAAGATTATAAAAATTACCAAAAAATGCTATTTTTCATCTCTCTAAGTTATCTCTGGATTATAGTCAAGAAATTTCTAATTTTTAACATCTAACATCTAACATACAGATTCTGCGTAATAAATATTAAATAACTATTTAGTTTTGCAAAAAGTCTGCAGTTCAAGTTAAGGAATTTATCTTCTGAAAATTTTACAGTCATTGTTTCATGTTTATATTTTTCATTTCATATCTTAAGGTTGCAATTTATATATTTGGGTGATATCTTTATTTTTCAACATTTTATGATTAAAGTGTAATATATTTCATTAGTATACAATTAGTATGCAATATGCTAGCTTGCAACAGTTTCATAATCACTATACTGTTTGATTGACTTAATAGTACATTATAGTGCTAACTATATAACTAACGTTATAAACAGGCTTGAAGTTTCATTTTTATGCCATGGTATTTATTTTTTAAAAACTGTTCAGCAGAATATTTGCGGGGGGGGGTTCTACTGTAATAATGTAGCAGATTTGTTTTAAGCTAACAAAAGTCTGTATATTTAGTGATAATCTGCCACATTCTGTTAGTGAATCACAGGTGTTTCTAAAGAGTGCATAAATGGGCATACCATATGTGATGCCATGCTGTCCCAATAGGATAACATCTTTGCTATAGAAACTTTGCAATTTAGCATTATGCTTTTCTTGCTTTTGTAGGTGGACTAATTTTACTCAATTTAAGACAAACTACTTCCATTAAAAAACATACATACATATATACATACATACCTACCTACCTACATACATACATACATACATACATACATAAAATAACCTTAAAAGAGAGAAAAGGAAAACCCAGAGTATGCTTAATTGTAGACATCTAAGATAATGGTCCAACTATGTAATGTCCATTGTACCTTATGAAAATGCTTGCTATATTCTAGAGTTTAAACCAACAAGAAATGTGTCTACATATTGACAAACCAATGAATTTAAAAAATGATGAAAACCTAATCTTCTCGATGCTTAACTTTCCCCACAAAACAAACTGATCAGACTTTTTGTCACCGTGTAGATATTATTCTTAAGTGATCAATACCTGTATGGACCATCTAAGGGCATAGCAATCTTGATAAGATCATATCAGATAAAGTTTTGAGAACTTGAAATATTCATGTATTTGGCAAATAATTTGAGACATTTATCTAGTCCTATATTAGCCTTGTTTCTAATATAAATAAGATTAATCTCTATTAAGATAATTAATAATTTGAAACAAAGCAATACCAAAAATTTTAGTGATAGATTGAATAGTAAATTATAATAAATAGCTCTCATTTTAATTACTAAATATATATAACTAATCTAATCAAAACTTTGTACTTCAAAGAATTTATGATTTGTCTGAATCTTAATAAATATTTGACACTAATGTTATATTTTAAAAAATAGTAATTTATATTTATTTTATGCTCTGTACTTTAGTTAATTGCAATTCAATCAACATTTATTGATTGCTTACAATGTACCAAGCATTGTGCTATTTGTGAGGAATACATTTAAAGCAAAATGATCTCTACCTTCATAAAGCTTTCAGTCTAGTGGGGAATATGCAAAAAAAATGTTTAAAAAGATATTTTGGTTTGGTGTGATAAATGTCGTAACAGTAACAAACACTCTGTCCTTGACCAAATTTTGGTCAGCCTCCTCTAAACCCTTTTCTCAACCTAGCCTAATCCTTGGGCTTTGTCTTGGGTCTACATAGCTGAGTTTTACCAAGAATTCCTGAACCTCTAACATAATTACCCAGGCCTTCTTTCAGCAAGAATTTTTTAGGTCAGTTTAGCAAGAATTTCCCCTACCCTTGATGTCTCCTCTTAGTAATTTTCCATCCATTGACCCTTGCCCCAACTGACTTCTTGTCTATAAATCCCCATTTGCCCTTGCTATATTGAGAGTAGAGCCCAGTTTTGTAGTGATTTTATCTATTTTCTCCATTGCAATATTTCCTGAGTATGATATATTTTTTCACCACTTTAACTACTGTCTGACTCTGGTTTTAACAGTAGCTCAGAATGTTATGAAACACAGAGGTGAGGCTCCCAACTAGTTCAGCCAGAAATGTCTTCTTAAAGATGATTTCAAAAAGAGAGAAAGAATGAGAGTTAATTAGGCAAAAGAATTTGGCAACAGGTAAAAATATTCTAGAGAAGGGTATGGCAAAGGTATGGAAGTTAGAAAAGAATATTGTGTATTCTTGGAATTGTTAGTTGTTTAGAATACCTGCAGTGTAAAATTTTAGGAAGCTGACAGTAAAAAGTAAATGTAGACAGGTAGGCAGTATGTTTATGTGCCTGGACCTGTTCTCAGAGAAGAAGAATAACTTTAGTTTCTACATTAGCGTAACTTTGTTTTTACTAATTACCATAAGATTCATTGCCATCTTCAAGGAATATTTGTTATGCAGGCATATCTGATAGGAGTTCCAAAGTCAAAGAGTACACGATTCTGAACAAAAAGCTTGCATGACCACCTTCACCTATCTAATTGCTGGCTGCTATGCATTACACAACTTATCGTTTGTTAAGTGTTGCTCTAAAACCTAAGAATTAATTTTCCTCCAACAGTTAACTCCTTGAAGGTCTGACTGCGATAGGTTATTTAACCTTGATCACTACATTTTCATTCAGCTTACAAAATTATCAAATTAACTAACCTCCATTCTAAATCTTGTTTGAAAAACACTAATGTCTTAACTAAGATTCAACTACTAGATGTTTTTACTATATTTCCTTATTTGCATTTTTGAAGGAATTATTAGTTCTTAAATGTAAGAAGAATAAACAGATAATTTGCCTCCTAGATTTCCTTATTTTCAGACCTTCATATAATTTTCTATTTGCAAATATTAAAACCAATCTAACCTATAACTTTGACAATGAATCATGATTTTATGTATACTACAAAATTATATTACACAAGAGAATCACTTCAGTCAATGCATATTTGCTTATTATTATAATCTAAAATGATAGTCAGTGAAGCAGGTGTTGGGGTTTTAAAGTTGATAGACATGTCCCTTGCACTGATGAAGCACAAAGACTAGCAGAGGGAAAAACATATAAAATCAAACAAATATATACATATAATAAGAGACCCTCACTTCCTTCTAAGAAGGAGAAACAGGTACCTGATTTATCATTCTGCCTGAAACAAAAATAACAAAAACAAAAAATAACACAAGAGATGTAAAATAGTGGTTTTTAAAATATTGTATATCAGGCAGCAACGGATAGCAATCTTTAAGTGACAAGAAACAAATAAGGTAAGCTCTGATTGTGCAGAATACTACACAAGAAACTGAGACAGAGTCTAGAAAGCTCCATTAGTTGAGGAGATTATGGCTGCTAAATTTAGCAGGACACAGTACTATAGATAATAGGCTTGCAGAGAGAGAGAAAGAGACGGCTATGGAGATCTGCAACAAGTCACCTACCGGTATTCAGCAGAGTGCTGATCAGCACGTGCATGTGAGGAATCACCACAAAGGATAAAAAGAAAGAGTCCCCAACATTCCCAGAAAGATGAAGACAATGCCTGTCCAAAGCAGACATACTGTAAAAATTCGTAATTCCTGGAGCATTGGTAGCATTCTCAAAAAGTTCTTGCCTAGGTAGTGGTTATTAATTATCTCTAGACTAAAAAATGCTCTTGTGAAACCTAACAAATCTTAAGAGCAAGACCTAAAGGGATCAGTATGTTTTTAAGTAAATTAATCCTAGAACAAAGGTCAAGAATATTTATTGGGTTACAAAAAATATTCAGAAGGCAATAAGTTAACAAGCACTATGCCTGGCATTCAATCAAAGATTACAAGTGTACAAAGAAGTAGAGTTCTGATAAAGTGTCCATTACAGTACTGACCAGTGCATGAAGTTGAAGAAACTACAGAAACCAGAGAAAGAACTATAAGAAGATTACAGATAACTGTCTAGTGTTCACAAAAGACCATGTATGTGTTAGGTCAGCCCAGGGCGGGGTGAGGGGGCTGGGAAGGGCCAGCCAGATGCCTACCTGGGGACTTCCCAGCCAGAAATCAAAGTCCGGAGTCCAACTGATTAGGGCCCACCCTAAAGCCCTGGTGCTACCACCCTAATTCAGATGCTCAACTAACATACAATTGACACTCCTCTGTTCAATTAACACGCCCTCATTCTATACCCTACTCCCACATAACCCCATAAAAACTATGCCCTCCCGCCCCAGGGCGCAACTTCTCTGGCCGCTCTACTCTTGGGACCAGTGAACCTCGCCCTGGAGCACTCTCCCAATAAAGGCTTGCTTTTAAAACTTCTCTTTGTGTGTCTTGTGTTTACCTTACACTATGGTTCTTCATTTCACCGGTCAGACTGGAAAATCTGAAGTTCCGAGAATATTGGGTATGGTATTGAGAAGGGTCTTGCCTTAGGAATGGGAAACAAATAGCCCAACACTGATCACTGCTCTAGTGCTGCCTAACATATCTTAGAAGCAAGATCCAAAAGGGTCAGACAGTTTTCAAGTGACTTAAATGCTTCTCAGAACAAAATACAAAAATATTTATAAGAATACAAAAATATTCAGTACCAAATGACCGGCATCCAACTGAAAAATACCACGCATATAGAAAAGCAGGAAACTATGACCTAAAATGAGGAAAAGTAATCTGTTGAAACTGACCCACACAGACACAGGTGTAAGAATTAGCAAATAATAAAATTAGAAGTTATTATTGTATTCTCTGTATTTAAAAGTTAATGAGAAATATTGAGTAAACTAAAAAAAAAACTGATATATTGATCTTCTAGAGATGAAAATTACAATCTGTGAGATGAAAAATATCCTGGGTGGATTTAAAAAAAAAGATTAGACATTGGAGAATAAAATATTAGTAAACAGGAATATATAGCAATAGATACTATCCATATTAAAACATAGAAAAAGAAGTTAAAAATTAAAACAGCATACTGGACTTCTAGTTTTTGGTCCAGCATATAAATAGCTTGGAAGTTGCCACTCTGTTGTAACAAGTAAAACCGAACAAACTGAAAAACAACTATTCTTCTTAGATTTAAGAAAAGGGAGGTCACAGGGCAAACCAAAGCCCTCAAAATTAGATAGACAGGCAAATACAAATAATAATAATGATAATAACAACAACAACAACTTATCAAAGCAGAAACCCACAAGCAAAAATTTCCATGAAGATCAGTGCCAGGGTGGGAAAACATAAAATATATACTGATAAATTGCTGGAGGCTCAGTACAAACAAATATGAGAGATTAAAAACTCTGGAGGAGCCTAGTCACTGATGGGGTCCCAATACTTTTTGATTTTCGCCCCCTGGAGCTCTGTCAAGTTCTCACTGTGAAGACTGGAGAAAAATTCCCTAGGGCTGCAGTCAGGGCAGAGCAAAAAAAGAAACATTTTGAAATACGCCAAAGCATTCTGTTCTTATTAACAAGGCTTACACTCAAGAGAAACTATTTGACCAGAGCCTAACCTGCTGGGATTTTATCAGGGAAAGGAACACATTTTTAAGGGAAAGGAAATATCCAACAGTAGCTGGTTCTAGACTTCTACATAGAGCAAAGAAAATATCCAACTCCAACCTATTGTAGCCACCTTGACCCTACTAAAGGGAGAGGGGAAGCTGAGAGACGCTTATAAAGTTTACAGTGCAGAGGAACAGGCTCACTGAAAAGACTGAGACCTAATCATATGACCACAGAACACTTCTCTTCCCTACATAACTCACCACCACTTTAGTAACAGTCTATTTATAGCAGTTCCTTTTACCCAGTACATCATCTCTGGCTATCAAGAAAAAAAAATCACTAGGTATATACTAAAAGGCAGAATACAGAGTTTGAAGCAACAGAGCAAGCATCAGAAGCAGACTCAGTTATGACAGGAATGTTGAAATTATCAAACTAGTAATTTAAAACAACTATGATTAATATACTAAGAGCTCTAATGAATAAGTAGTGTGCAAGAATAGATGGGCAAGATAAGCAAAGAGATGGAAAGAACCAAACAGAAATCTAGAGATCAAAAACACTAAAACAGTAATAAAGAATGAGTATGATGGGCTTAAGAGCAGACTGGACACAGCTGAGGAAAGATTCTCTGAGCTTATTTCAGCTGCTGTGACAGGGTATAATGAGGTCACAGGGAAGAAGCGCTCAAGTCTACCTGAGAGAGGAGTCATGGAAAGCATTACAAGAGGAATTGACTCTTGAACTGTGGATTGAAAGGTAAGTATTTTAAAGTGGACACTAAAAACAGAGTACTGTATTAAACACACGAGCGTGCGCGCACACACACACACACACACAAGGCTGAGTGAATAAGTGAACTTTAAATTATTCGGATTATTTAAAGCATTGGAATTGAGTAGTGGGTGGAGAAATGAGCATGGAGATTGGATGCAGATTGTAGACTTGTTAAGCTAATCAATTTGCATTAGTTAATAAAAAGACAATGGCAACCAGAAAATCAATATATAAAGATTTTATACAAATATTAAAGGAAATTCAATATTAAAATGCCATATGATGTAATGAGAAAAGGAATGGGTTTAAATATCAACCCATAGATGGGCAAGTTACTTCACAGCTTTGAAGCTCATTTTACATGTCAACAAGTTAAATTACTTAGATATTTTGGATGCAGCACCAATACAATGATACTTTTGTATCTGGCACAGTCATCAACAGTCATCAACTGTAGAATTGCACCCTGTAGTATATATAATTGTAAAATGAGAACCTAGAAAGACAAATGATTATGTTCATTTTTTACTGACAATTATAGGATAACCATTCCCAAGTCATGCATTTACTGATATCTCAAGTCAAAGGAAAAAGCTCCTACCGATGTTCAGCCCCTGAGCTTTACTCCAGAAAGAGGACATAGCTGTAGATCAATGCATTTCCTTGAATTCATTATGTAAATTCAGTATTGTCAGTGAAAAAGGATGGATTGCAGTGGTGCTGGCCTATAATATTCACTAGAGAAAACAAGGCTGAATTTAAAAAAATAAAATAAAATAAAATGTCAGCATCTCCCTACTGAAACAAAGTGAAAGGTAAACTGTTTATACATATGGCGTGACAGCCCCTCTAACATATACTTCATTTTTCATAGGATAAACTGACAGTGACATTTAATATTCCTAACAGGGGAGAGATGTTCTGATCTGTGAAAGTACCTGGCAGTTCATGCAGAGAAGAAAAAAATGCACTGATATCCTTTTGAAAGGCCAAAACAAAATATATCTCTTGAATCACAAATGACATGAAAAAAGACTTAGGTTGACTATATTTGCATGATCTTAAGGTTATTTTATAATAACAGGTTCTGAACAATTTATTCTTCTTTACTATTTCATGTACAATACTTTGACCCTGATTTTCTTTAAGAGAATCGTTGAATTGTGCATGAGTTGAGGGTGTGGATTTCTCAACTCCCTTTAGTATTTGTAGTGAATAAAATAGCAAATGCATTTTATGGTAAGGGTATATGTTTGATCCTTCAGTATATGCTTTTCTTTTTCTTTTTTTTTTTTTTGGCATTACAATACTTAGCCTTGTGAAGAAAAAGAAAATCACCTTTTCTTAAAGTGTTTGGCATAATAAGGTTATAAAAATCAAAGGTACAAATGTTATGTAGCTTTTACTGCTTCAGTTCTCTAGTTGCTGTGTTATAAAGAATCTAATTATTGAATAAGTTTCCCAGCTCTTTTAGTTTCAAAGATGGGTTTAAGTAATGAAAATGAACACACTACTGTCTTATTGGTTTCTAATAAGACCGAAAGGGACAGAGGTGTAAATTGCCCTATTTATTATATTGTAACGTCAATGTATCATTTATTTATGATCGTCTTGATGTTCTTACTAAAATAAGGCTTTAGAGGTATTTTTCTTTTTAACCTTGCAATCAAAATTAAAAATATGTGACTAAACTATATTCTCACATAATGAGACCTGTATTTATGACCTTTTAATATGTACAATTATACATTCATATATCTGCATCATATGTATACTTTAAATAGAGTCTTAAGAAATGTATGTTTGTTTCAAATTATTCTGATTATGAAAGAAAAAACATTATAAATCAATGATTAGGTTACAGTTAGAAAAATAGAAAAATCACAACCTATTTAATAACAAACACTGGGCATCCAAATGTGTTTTATAAAGATGTTTGCAAATTCTAGAGCTTTTTCTCAGCTCTAAACTATCACTTGATAAAGTGGTAGATAAGTTAAAGAAATGTACTAGTAGGCTTTTTAGAAAATGAAAGAAGAGATTATTATAAGAAACAGAAAGAAAAAAAAATTAAATGTTTGTTCTGATTCCCTATGAAAATTAGTCCTATAATACTGTCTCAAAAGTTGCATTTATCACTCAGTAGTTACACTTTCAGAATTTTCACATCTACTGTTTGACGAATGACATACAAATCGATAAATGCATCTTCTGTGAATCATATATCCATATCTTTCCACAGTGATATGACATACGATATGCTCTTGTTAGGTGCCTTAACTAATGATATTCTGTGGGTTCATTTTCCAGATGAATCTCATCAAGATTAAGGACCTCACAGAAGGCCACACAAGCAAGTTATAGAGCTGGGACTTAAATATTTAAATGTTCTGTCTAGCCCACTATGCCACCCAGGGCAGCAATTCTTGGGACACGTTTAGTACTTGTACAGGGGCTCAGGGTGGGTGTATGCAGATGATTTTCAGAGGACATAGTTGTACTCTAAAGAAGTTAAAACCTCGTGATCTCTCTTTTATCATATAAATGAACCAGTTCCACTACTCCTATGCTGTGCCAATGTGTAAAAATGAACTGAGAATCCCAAAACCTGAAGAGAAGAAACAGCCTGACTAACTTTACTGCTCGGTAACTGAGAAATACAGCTAGGCCTAATAGGTTCGCAATACTTTTCATTTTCGTAACAAGTCTCCTTCACTACCTAACACATCAGGCAGTGAAGCAGGATGTGGCTAATCCTCCCTATCTGACATGGGAGCAGTTGAGCCATATATAATTTATAGGATTGTTCCCAAAGTAAATGGCAGGAAAAAGAGCTAGGACTAGAACACGAATCTCCAGGTTCAAAGCCTCAAGAACATTGAAGTTCCTGGAAAGCTAATGTAGTGACCTTGCCACCCTGTTATTAGGGATAAAAGAAGAAATCAGCTTAAAATATATAGCATGTTTTCAATCACCAAAATACATTTGTTTATTTTCACCCAGACTGGATGTTGAGCAAAAAGCAAAGCTTATGGTTAAATCAAAACACTGACTGATTGACCTGGTCATATCTGTTACATTTACTGAGGGAAGGCTGTTAAAAAAGATGTGACATCTCTGTAATAGCGTTAGCTTGTATACAGGCATACCTCAGAGGTATTACAGGTTCGGCTCCAGGCCACAGCAAAAAAGCGAGTATCAAAATAAAGCGAGTTGTAATCTTTTTGCTGGTAGAGGGTTTTGCCTTCAATTTATTAAAAAAAAAAATCAAAACAAAACAAATCCAAACAAAACACACCATCTGTGAAGCACAATAAAATTAGTATGCTTATTCTTAGCACGCATGATCGGAACAAAATACTGTCCTTTTCTTTTTATAGGAAGAATAGATCTGAAACACACTTTCCTCCCAATTATGCAATTATTTGAAGGAAATATTTGCTACCCGAGTTTCTAATCAGTGACATAATACTAACTTGGATTTGGCTCACCAATGCACAAAAAAGCAGTTTTCTCCAAAGTAAATATATTTTACTCTGAAAAATTACAAAAGAGAGCAAAATAAAATAATTATCTGAAATAAAGAAATATGCATAGCAAGATATTTGAACATTTGGTACCTAGCTATTCTGTAGCGAAGATAACATCACAATAAAAGTTGCTGTACTTGCAAAAATGAATTCAAACTAATTAAATTATAGCAACTTATTCGTATAGACTGCCATTGTAAAAACATTGTTTTCTAAAGTGATGTAGACTACCTTAAAGTTTAAGTGGCTTATTTTATTGTAGAACTATAAACAGTTTCTAATCCTTCAAGTTGTACCCAGAGTGCAGAAGTAATTAGCAAAAAGTTAATAAATATGTATTTTTTTAAATAAAAAGTTAATTGATCAGAGCTCATTTTAATTTTTACAAGCAGCTAAAATAAAATAGGTTTGAGGATAAAACCCAGTTTTAAAAAGGGCATGACTTGTCACCATAAAGACTACAATTATTCTAATTAGTGCGTGTTTTGCTATACTAAATTCAAAAACTGATGAGTTTCTTCACATTTGGGTAAAGATATTGCCAACACAAGCCACTTGAATCATGCTATTAATAATGAGAGACTTAATATAAGACATTGGTAAACCAAGTCTCTTATGTTCAGCCACCCGAACTATATAACACAGCCTCAGAAATGCAACACAGGGAGGAATGAACAGTATTTTCTCGATTTCATTTGGGGTTTATATTACACTGGAAAGATCATGGAATTTTTGAAGTGCAATTTATTACATACCATACTTTCCCCCCATGCTTTCTTCTTCTGTTTCCCTTTTAAAATTGTTTTAATAAAATTTGAATTTTGATTCTAGCAATAAATTATGCCATATTTTAAAATAAATTTGAATAGAAAAAAAATACACTCATACTATACTCAACACTCCTTTTGAAAGACCTCCTTTAGTTCATACTAAAATATATAACAAAACAGATCACAAGAGAATCTTCACAAGATTTTCCTGAGGCCTGTGCCTTGTTTTTCAGTTGATATTTTTGTAGTTGATTAGTCATTCAACTGTCAACATTTCTAGCTTAGAATTCTCTAAGACTCTGCATCAAAAAAATCACAGTTGTCATTAATTTCTCTCCTAGTTGTCATTTTAGTAAATGTGCCAAAGAATGAATGCCTCAATGAAGACCAAATTTCTGTCTTTCAACTATAATAAGGTCTCCCGGGCAACCATGGTGGTGAGATAACACATAAGTTCAAGGCTAATATACATGACATTTCTATTCTGTGGATGTAATAGAGAATCATGGTCTCTGGAGTCCCTCTCTGAAATCCGGCTTACATTCTATTGGTGACATTCATTATAAATATATAGACAGATCTTTCATGATCATTGATAGGGAATGTAGTGTTTTACTTTCTAGAAGTACATGACTTCAACCTGCATCAAACTTTAAACTGTAGATTTTCTAAATTGTAAATACCTATTTCTGACATAAACCTGACAAGTTTATTATTATAAATGCAAAGAGAAAAAATACTCCAGAGCATATAAGATAAAGATATGTTGAGGAAAAAGATTTATAGAAGTTTAGGTAATGCAAATTATATTTAACATTTTTAAAGCTATAAAGCTCATGATTAAATTACTACTCTAAAGCTAATCCAGCAACCCCTCTTCTGAGTATCTACCTCAGAATATTGAAAACATTTATCTATAAAGATATATGAACCCCAATGTTGCTGTAGCATTATTCACAGTGGCCAAGACATGGAAACAACCAAAGTGTTCTTCAATTGATGATTAGATAAAGAAGATGTGAGGTGGTACACAGATACAATGGAATATTACTCAGCCATAAGAAAAGATGAAATACTGCCATTTGAAATAACATGGATGGATCTTGAGATTATCATGTTAAGCAAAATAAGTCAGAAAAAGTTGAGAACCATATGATTTCACTTATATGTGGGATATTAAACTGAAAACAACAGATGAACAAGATAAACAAAACTCATAGAGACAGACAACAGTTTAGTGGTTACCAGAGGGAAAGGGGGGAAAGGAGGCAGTAGATAAGAGTAAAGGGGGTCAAATATATGGTGATGGAAGAATATTTGACTTGGGCGGTGAACATACAATGTAATATCCAGATTACATATTGTTAAATTGTATCCTTGAAACCTATATAATTTATTAAACAACATCGCCCTGATTAATTTAAAAATAAAATAAAAGTAATAATAAAGGAATTTTCAAGAAAGAAAGAAAGAAAGAAAGAAAGAAAGAAAGAAAGAAAGAAAAGAAAGGAAAGAAGGAAGGAAGGAAGGAAGGAAGGAAGGAAGGAAGGAAGGAAGGAAGGAAGGAAGAAAAGAAAGAAAAGAAAGAGAGAAAGAAAGAAAGAAAGAAAGAAAGAAAGAAAGAAAGAAAGAAAGGAAGGAAGGAAGGAAGGAAGGAAGGAAGGAAGGAAGGAAGGAAGGAAGGAAGGAAGGAAGGAAGGAAGGAAGGAAGGAAAGAAAGAAAGAAAGAAAGAAAGAAAGAAAGAAAGAAAGAAAGAAAGAAAGAAAGAAAATCCGTGTCTTTACTTCTCTACCAACTTGTCTCTGATATTCATGCTACTCTTTGAGGACAAAGAAGCTCTTCAATCTCTTTTGCACAAGTTCTTAGCATCAGAAGTACTGAGAATGTATGAACTTTCATTTGATCTACTAGTACCAATTCTAAAGAATGTATTATGTTTATATACCAGCAAAACCTTTTTCTACTTTTTGTGCAGTACAAGAATGGCTTTACCATTCTCACAAAGTTGTTTTATATATGTCTGCCTTGAATATCAATTTCATTTGCAAAAGCTATTATAGTTTTAGCTGTTATTACTAATAGTACTTTAATTATTATTACAGAATTATAAATGTTTAAAATAACATGCCATAATTAACACTTATTGAGTTAAAAATAATCACATTGTTTCGTAGAGCAGCTTTTGTGAGAATACTAGTGATTTGAAGGATGGAGATCATATATATTTCTGTGGCATAATTCTCATTATTTTAATAAATAAAACGGGCCAGAGTTAGGGAGATTAAAATGGTGGAGAAACAGATTGTTGAAAATATTTTTAATAGTGCAAACAAAAGGAGTCAGACAGGAAGCGATGTATTATTTGTCCTCAGTTCAGCTATATGAGTATACAAAAGAAAAAAAAAAAGGAGAGGTGGAGATATCTATAGGCATTGGCTAAGTAAACTCACAAAATTTGACTCTGACCAAGAAGAAAATAAACATTGTGAGAGAAGGGATAAGGGACAAAAATATTCTGTAGTAAATGAACATACAAGTGTAAATACATCAGGTTTCTGGGTGGAGGTCTCTAAGAGGCCATTGTATTCCCCAAGTCTAACTTGGGCACTACCTGTGGTGGCTGTTTTGGCCATGGCAGTCATTTGGGCTCAGAGCTGATACTGGATGCCTTTTCCCAGGCAATAATGTCACAAACCGTATGCTCATACTTTTATTTCTTCAAGCATAGAAGTAATCCAGCAAAGTCCAAAGGCGAGTGAAATATCTCATTCACATTTATATTTCTGGTGGTATAATACCACCCTAATTATACTCATAATAAACCCCAATTTATTGTGATGCTAAAAATTAAATTAATCTATCCCTGATGTTTATAGGTTATAAGTCTAAGTCAAAAAGTTAAATCATCAGCTTGGATATAAAACTATGCTTTTGGACAGTATATTTAAAAATGCTCTGATGAACACCCATTGTAATATACATATGACATATTATTGTATACTTGAAACCTACATAATTTTATTAACCAATGTCACCCCATAAATTTCATTAAAATAGGTGATAGATAGATGCTAGATGCTAGATGCTAGATATATAAATGATAGATACAAATGCTCACTGGATGTTCTTGTGTCCTCATTCAGAGTCTGGGCTTATCCAGCCATTTGGAACATATTCGAATTAGCATCTTTATGAAACAATCCCCACAGAGCTGCAGGTGTCACTTTCTGGAACGTTGAACTGAAATAAGTTATTCCAAATCACATCTTGAAAGTTGGTTATATCATCCCTGCTTCATTCTTTCTTCCCTTCCTGTCCATTTGAAGACACCATCTAGGGGAATCCATTTATCATGGCTTCTGAAACATGTGTTCTACCTGCAAATCAGAATTCGTATGTGTATACCTGCTCTGTAGTAATAGGATTTTATTGATTCTAGATTTAGACTGATTAGGCCTTTTTTCCAAGCTACACTGAAACTAATTTAAATACAAATTTTGAAATTCAAACCATAACTTTCTAACCTGTCTGAATTTAGCAATTAAGATTTCTAACAGTTTACTAGTTCAAAAAATCAACCTTAGTTATTGTGCGTGGACCTTGCATATATTTGTAAGACACCTAGAATAATTGAAGAAATAGACAAATGATTGCTACAACTGAGTAAAAACTTACTAAAAAAGTAATTATGAAACGCTTCTAAGTGCCAGGTACTGTTAGAGGCATGCGAGAAATATCAATAAACAATGCACACAAGAGGTCTGCCGTCGTGGAGCTTAAGTCTGAATGAACTTATGTTCGAAGGATTCTAGAAAAAAATTCTTCTGCTAATACTCAAGACACCAAACAAAACCTTGCCACGAAGAGGGGCTTCCTGTCATTTCTTACGACTTGCAGAGGCTCTCACATTTAAAACAAAACAAAACAAAACAAAACAAAACAAAACAAAACAAAACAAAAACCCCAAAAAACAAAAAAAACTACTGACGCTAAGAGGTTAATCAAGAAGATGATTATGTCACATAGTTTTAATAAAACATTAACCAGATTTGCCCCTTACTGATATTCAGAATTTGAGATTGATTGGAAAGTAATTCAATCACATCATTACAGGATGTTCATTGAAGTATGAAGTATTCTTGCCAGTGGTACATACACAGCATTAATTTGCCAATATTAAAGGTCCTAAGAGAAACATCTTAGTTCATAGGAGTCAAAAAAGATCTTATTTCTCTAGAATAAAAACTTTTTCCATAACTATATCTTCACTTACAATATTATACTGAAATAATCTATTTTGAATCAAAATCTCTCCTAATATTAAAGATTGTGATATACTTATTTCTGAACCTCAGGTTCTACCACAATGCCTGATACTACTAACTGACTGTCAATGAACAATGGTTATACTTTTTTTTTTAAGATTTAAATACCATTTATAAATAGCAACCATTTGAAAATCTTAACCTTTCAGCCTACTTTTTTCCTATATACAGAAATAACTTGGTATAATTAAGTACTAAAATATTTAATAATATATAATTGAGTATTAGAAAACTGGATTCATAACTTATATTAGCTCAAATACAAGATGAAGAAGCCAATTGACCAGTGATCTCAGTAGAAGGTAACCTTGCCCCAAGGGACATGTGGTAATGTCTAGAAACATTTTTGGTTGCCACAATGCAGGGAGGGGGTAGGTTACTACTCATATCATTTGATAGAGGCTAGAGGCCAGGGATGCTGTTTAATATCTTGTAATGTACAGGACAGCCCCCCAGAACAAAATATTATCCAGCCTAAAATGTTATTAGTGCTAAGGATGAGAAATCCTGCATTAGATAATTGTAGGCTAAAGGATTATAGAAAATACAATTCTAAAATAGCTTGTAAATATCTAAGTGATGATAGTAGCTAAACACTCCAGTTGATATCATTACTGAAAAATTGGTAAGTTATGGAAAAATCTTTAATTATTTTATTTGTGACAGCTATTTTCAATGATTATTGCTAAGTTCCAAAAGCAGTTGGTTTGTTTATTTACCCTAAAACGTTGTGGTTGGGGGTGGGGGAAAGTCAGTATATTCTAGGAGATAGAACTCTGTGATAAAACATCAATAAGCACCTTTTTCCTCTAAATGCAGCACTAATTGTAAAATCTTGGGAGGTCACATAGCTTCTGGGATTCAGTTTGTATTGTGTCACCTGTTTCTGATCAGTAAGTCCTCAGTAACCTACCCACTTCTCTACAACAGCAATGTACAATAAAAATATAACAGGCACAAATACAAGCCACATATGTAATTTAAAATTGTCTCGTAGTCCTGTTAAAAAAATAAAAACAGGTGAAATTAATTTTAATATCATACTTTATTTAACATGATATATCTAAAATAAGAGATTTTATATTATTTTACAAAACTGTGTCTTTAAAATTTTATAGTTATTTTACACTTAAAGAACATACCAATGTGAGCTAGTCACATTGCAAGGATTCAGTAGCCACATGTTACTAATTGTTACCATACTGGGCAATACAGGCCTAGATATTAAAACTTGACTCTTATATTTGCCTATGGGATCTTGGAGAATGAAAAAGGGAACAAAAAACAAAAACCATTATAGTATTTTCACTATTAACAAGTTTTAGTGATTCCCTCTTACTCCTTTACTATGACTTTGTGATAAGTGCTATACCTGGAAACATAGCTGTTTTACATTTTTGGGCATTATTATGAAAATAAGTGTAACATTATAAAATAATCTGCAATTTTTGTTTTAGAATCTAAAAAAGGTTAGAGTGGTCATGCTCATGAAGAACTATCTTTCAGATATTCTCTGGTAATGGTACTAGAGATATTAACTAAACACCATATGAGTCATATATCTGTAAGTGCAAAAAATTTAACATTAATCTGCAATCTTTTCCTTCTTATATCCTTTACAAAATGTTTAATATACTAAGCAAATTGGAAAGCTGTATTTTTTAAGTTCAAGTTAAACAAAAAAGTAGAAAGCATATTTCATGGAATTAAAAAAGAAACTATGTATTTGCCATGCCACTGAAGCTTTGCTAAGGCAAGTATTTTATACAAAATCATATGAAATTCTAAGGCTTCACAATGTAATACTTCAATTAAATACTTAACATAAGATTAAATGACAGTTGGAAAACTGCAATAGAGTATCTCTAAGAGGATATACTAACATCCTATTGGACAGGATGATGATCTAACCACCGCTTAAAGACACATGCTTAATTTGTGCACATAATTGTGTGAATGATAAGAAATTGGAAATATTTACTGTTTATTTTCTCATATCAATATACACAAGCAAAATAATTCCCCAAGAAAAAACAGAATGGGTCGGGGAGAGAAAATAAATGAATTATGATGAGTATGATGTAATTGGGGTTGGAACATACTGGCTAAAATTAGTATATTTTCTTCTAAAAAAGAAATTGAATATACAACAGTATTACAGATATTTGAAATAACTTGGAATATGTGAGAGTCACCTTATTTTTTAATAGCTTTGCATTGTATGTCCTGATATGTAGCTTCTTTGATTTTGTATTCATATATTGTAAGAAGCAACTAATATGTATTGAACATTTATGATATGGCAGGTGTTTTGAAAATACTAGTTTTAACATAGCACTGTCCCACATTTTCTGATGAAGGCATTTGAGTTATTAGTGTTTCACACTATGAGGATTAATAGGAGGTAAATAAGAGTCATAAATGTCTGCTTATTACTCAGAGAATTTATATAGTATTATTTTGATGAAAGCCTTGAAAAGTGGAGGTTCACAAATAAAATTTTAATAAATTTACATTTGCCATGTTAAATATGTCTTTTATATCCATCAGTGACTCTTACCCACCTCTACATTTCAGTTAACAGTTAAAATAGATAATTTATATTTGCTTATCCTCTGAGTATTGGGAGGAATTAATGCCACTTTACTTAATAATAATAACAATTAAAACACTTAATTTTCCTTGTTGTTAAACTGGTGAAAATTAATCTAGATAGTTAGCATTTGATCTTTATACTTTGTGCTGCATTCTGACAGTGCTTCTCGATCTGGTAATCTAGTGCAAAGAAA
Organism: Eonycteris spelaea; assembly: GCA_003508835.1. NCBI lineage: Eukaryota > Metazoa > Chordata > Mammalia > Chiroptera > Pteropodidae > Eonycteris > Eonycteris spelaea. The sequence goes on from PUFA01000528.1 coordinate 66,519, forward strand.
AAGCGGTCTCAGAAGAGAAGCTTCAACCTTGTGTTCTACTACATCAAGAATAAGCACTCAGCCTCTCCATCCAACCCAATTGTAATAAAGCTACCCAAATCCTCTTGTCTGACTCTTTGGCAAGGTTGTTTCAAAGTACTCAATTTTGTACTTGCTAATTCAATAGGCAGCATAAAAAGGTTTTCAGCTCTACATTTAATAGAATAATAAGGCATTTTACATATATTCAATTTCTGCTGTTAACAGAAAAAAATTAGTTTCTAGAACTATAACAAAACTTTCTTCTCTCATAATAAATGTTTCTTCTACGTTTAACATTACCAGCCATTTCAACAATCTTTCTATTATTGTACAAGTCTATACCTTAGGAAATATAACATTAACTTTATTATCACAAGTCATTAAAACTTTATTATTAAAAATAATGAACTGACTCATGTTCTCCAAACCTTAAAAATAGTTTCATACTTTATTAACTTTATAAAGAAAATGTATATTTAAATAGACTAATTGTGTCATCTTGTTATACTTCATTGTAAACATGCTTCTTATGATACGTGACAAAATATTCCATTTTTGATATAATAGGTAGAGACTTCTTGATCTTTTCCTATGTCATTATTATTAATAATTAATTTTGGGGGTAAATGCACTGCTATATCTTTATGTTAGCTATCTTTTTAAATAATCTTAATAATTTTAGACATGACCAATGGAAAAATTCTCTAAATATGACTGCCTACAATATTTATAATATTTACTATTATAATAATGATAAAATAACTTCAAAACTTATTTTAAAAGTCTGCTAATTTCACAAATAAATATGTATTAATAATTTTTAAGTTGAAAATTTATACTGGCTTTAATGAAAATTGGGCAATTTTATTATAAATCAAGGGTACCCATCTAAAATAAATTTTAAATTATATACACATTGTTTTTTATATGATGTCTTGTCTTCATTTTATACAGTAATCTCTTTTTTAAGTACTAATTTACAAAAATTTATAGAATTTCTCTCATATATATTATTTTTATATGTATTAACACAACATATTCCAAGTTTTGATCTTTATTAATCTTAGAACTTGGTTGTCCAAAAACTGAATCTTATGAGCAAATAAAAAAGTGTATAAAAATTGTACAATAATATTATAACTAAATTACTCTGAACTTGACTGTGAAGACTAAAATAAGAGAAAGCCAACTAAAATTGAGATCCATCACTTTATCCCCAGTCGCTGATAGTCTGAAACACTAATTTGTATCATGTAGACAAGAGCTTCTATATGAATGAAGATGAAGTTTCCCAACATAGGTTATCTCCAAGACACAGTATTTTTCATCGGAGGGAAAACCGATTATCACCATGCAGGGATGTGAAAGAAACAGAACAGACTAGTCATTTCTAATTCCTTATATTTAACGATGCTCTGTAGCTTATACATTACTTTTTTACAAGTATAAATACTGGCTTATCATTCAGAACTTGAACAGTAATTACTGCACATAGTTATGATGTCTGAAGTCTACTTTAGTGTTCTTTCACTTGAACCATGCTCCTTCCCTAAGCAGCAATGATCGGAGGGGTACATTTACATTATATTGCTATGCCACTGCTTCCTCAGTAGTTCTCATTTTCTAGCAGAAAAGTTATAAAATCAGAAATAACCTCACATTGGAATAGAGTCTTTGATTTCTAAGCAGCATGCCAAATGCAAAATATTGCTTAAATGTTTAAACTATCTATAAATAAATCATCTCTCTTATGAAGTGGAATATGAATGAAAAAAAATAAAGATAAGCTTGTACTTTCTTAAGATAGGGATTTAAAATTATATATGCACAGGGTTGGGAATATCGCTATGAGGAGTTTGCATTTTCAACTAATTGCAATTTCCTAGATTATATCTTTCATGTCTATTGGCTTTTTACAACAATAACTGGAGCTAACAAAGTAATGCAGACCAATTTCATGAAAATATCTAAATGTCAATTTCTATGATGGATCTTATGTATAAATTAAATAATTTTTAAATGGATCATGACATATATAGAGCTATAACTAAAAAGAGACATTATTAAGGGCTCATCATTCACATAATAAGTCAACTTTTAACAAGAGACATTTTCTTAATAAACAAAGAGAAACTATTGCTTGTTAGGCACACTCAGTAATTCTGTGTAACATTCTGAGACTACATACCACTCCGAAAAAAAAAATCAAATAAATAACAATAAAGGGATGCAGAAAAATTTATAGTCTTCTAAACACTCAATAAAATTAACATTGTTTGAATTTTAAAATCTCTTAAGCTAAAAACTCTGTTTTTCCATCTAAGTCAAATTTCAAAATTAAAAAAAATAATAATATTTTCAAGGGTATTCTCTAAGGTCCATGTTACTGAGAAAAAACAGAATGAATAAAAATGTGTGAATAAATACATGCAGAATCTGATAAAATAGAAGTTGAGTACCTAAATATTTGTTATAGAATCATGTGTAAAATATGCTGTTATAAAATGTGAGTAGCATTTAATCTACAAACAATTCTGAAGCTTAGTCTAAATCATCTATAGGTGAGGTTCTCTTGCAATCACAAACACATTAATTTCTAAAACCATTATATACAAATTTTAATGTTAGGGATGACCTCTGATGATAAAAAGAACTGCTTCTAACTGTATCTAAGTTTTCCTGCCATATGTCTTCAAACCTCCCCTTCCCTCTATTCACACATAGATGTCGATCGCAGTTCCTGAAAGATACTTGTTTCAGATCCTCTCATTATATGTCCAAAGAACAGTGGTGCTACTTTCAGCTCAGAACATCTTCCCAATTGACACCCACTTGTGATATGGTTTCATGTAATGCAGAGTTATCAAACCCTACCCTTTTAACACTGACTCAGAATATCCATAGATACTTAGAATATGAGTTTAAAGAAAACCATAAAATAGAAACAGTAAAACTAACTCAGTATGTCATTTTCCAAGCTAGAGATAATGATACAATGCTAATATCAAAGTATTTGTAACATATGTATAATTCTATTTAGTCAAGCATAGTTCTTATTGTATGTGATATGACATAGAATCCAGAATTTCTTAATATTAAAATGATTAAAATTTGTAAAATAATTATAGAAGTGCACACACCTTTTTTAGAAAATGGCATTGCAGATTATTCCACCATGTATATTTTTTCTGTCATTTATTGCAACTTTTGGAGAGTATAATAGAATGAGAAAGAGATTTATAATAAGGTTGACTGGTTTAAACTGTTTCTACTAATATATGGTCGATATAGTGAAAATTAATATTAATTAATTTCAAATTTAATAGAATATTACCAATTCTATTAAATGTTCTATATTTACTACTTTACATTTTAAGGAAATAGTCATGTATCAGAACACAGAATTATGCAAATCATATAACAATGTACCTGACTGATATAAAGTGTTAAAAAATGTTAAGTAGTTAAGTACTATATAGAAAGTTGGAATATGTTACAGAGTTCTAGTTAGAAAGTGAAAAACAGAGCAAAAGAAAATGAATACAATTCCTAATTTTGAGGTTTGTTATGTCATAGGGTACATTTCATTTCTCTTAATGTCACTACAGATTACCAGGTGAATGTCTCACTTTAAATCACTGTATTCTCTCCTTCATAACACTCCAGAGTAACAAGCAGAATAATTGTTGAGTCCTGATTATTTTTAGAGCAATGCCTCCTCTTGTTTTGTGCATATTTTCATGTCCTTTTCCAACTCACTAATCATACTAGTCCAATATTTTAAACCTCCAAATTGTACAACTGTCTAATAACAAAAATTTTGCTAGAATTCAGGCAATTTGGGGTATTTACTCTATTAATATACTTTAAAGCATAATGTTCTTCCAATACAATTCAAAGGACAATAGTTTCTCAACAAATTTTGCTAGACATCCAACTGCGAAAGGATAAAAATGGACTTCAAACTCATACTATGCACAAAATTAATTTGAAGTACATTATAGACTTAAATGTAAGACCTAAGCCTATATATATCTTAGAAGAAAATGTTGAAATGAATTGTGATCTTGAGTGTGGCAATGGTTTCTTAGAATGCTACTGAAAGTACAAATAATAATAACAAAATTAGACTTTATCAAATTTAAAACTTCCTCTTTAAGAAAAGTGGTAGTAAATGAGTGAAACACAATATTAAAAGGATGGAAAAGTAAGCTACATATGATGAGAAAGTATTTGCGAATCATATTTTTGATAAGGAAATGTATCCAGAATATATAGAAAACTCTTAAAACTCAAAGACAAACAGCTTAATTAAAAGTGAGCAAGGATTTGAGTAGACATTCTATAAAGAAAATTTTATATAAATAAATACAGAAATGGACAATAAGCACATAAAAGGTTATTAGTCTTTAAAACATTATTAGTCATTAGGAAAACTCAAATCAAAATCATAAGATATTGCTTCACACCCATTATGATGACTATAATGAAAAGGAAAGATAATAACTAGTGTTGGGAATGATGTGGAGGAACTGGAATCTTCATGTAGTGCTGGTGGGATTGTAAAATGATATAGCTGCTTTGGAAATGGTTTGGCTATTCTTAGAAAAATTAAACATGGAGCTACCATATAACTCAATAATTTCAATCCTGGGTATGTACCAAAGAGGATTGAAAATGTGTTCACTTAACATTTTGTATACAATTAATTATAGCATCATTATTCATAAAAGCAAAACGTGGAGAAAAAACAAATATTCATCAAGTGTGGTATACAGATACAATGAGATGTTATTTATCAATAAAATACTACTGAGCTGTACACTTAAAAATGGTGAAGATGCTGTATTTTATGTCATGTGTTTTTACAATTTAAAAAAAATGGGAATTGAAGTACTGATATACATGCTATAACAGGGATGAAACTTAAATGTATTATGCCTAGTGAAAAACAGTTACAGAAGACTTCAAATAAATCATTTCATTTATATTAAATGTCTAGAATAGGAAAATAAATAGGGACAGAAATACATTAATGGTTATAGCGAAGGGGTGACTGCTAATGGGTTTGGGTTTTTCTGGGGTGAGGAAAATATTCTAAAGTGTTGTGATGATGGTTGTAATGACTCTGTGAATATACTAAAACACGCTGAATTGTATACTTTAAATGAAGAAATTTTATGGTATGTAAATTATATTCTAAAGAAGCTGCTAAAATCTATCAAACTTAGGGACTCACTTCTGAAGAACAGAGTAGGAAAAGGGAAAAAAAGCAACTTTACAAACGTGGCAGAAAACACATTAAACAAGTGTTTAAATGTAATATCACCAATGATGTTATATGGATATCATGTTCCTCCTGATATAATGTAAGAAGAAAGATATTTCACCTGTTATTCTCCACAAAACCCCAGTCTAATCATGAGAAAAACATAAGATAAACTCAAAAGGAGGGATGTTCTATAAAAACCAGTCCTAACTTTTCAAAAGTGTTAAGTTTATGAGACATTATCACAAACTGAAAAGAGAAGGGAAACATGACAACTAAATGCAATGTGCTATCCTGGACTAGATCCTGGAACTAAGAAAAAAATATTGAAAAAATATTTAATATGAATAGTGTCTACGGTATTGTTGTATTTTAGCAGTGTTAATTTCTTAGCTTTGCTAAATGTACTATAGATATGTCAGAGGTTAACATCAGGGTAACCTGTTTGACGGCTCCATAGGAACTCCCTGTATTATCTTTATAGTTTTTCTTTAAATTGAGAATTATTTCTGGCCTGAAATCTAGCTGAACAGAAGTTCTACAACTAAGAACATATATAAAAAGCCACCTCAAGACTAGTAGAAGGGGCAGAAATGTGGAACGGGCTGGTCCCACAGCTGCATATGGCAGTTAAAAATTGGGAGGGATATTTTGGCTGTAGAGGTCCTCCCAGAGGAGTGAGGACCCTGGGCCCACACCAGGCCTCACTGCCAGAAAAAAAGTCCCTGCAATTTCTGGCTGTGAAAACCAGCGGAGATTGTGTCTGAGTGAGATAAAGGCCTGAGAGAGTTGCAGACTTTCCTCTTGAGAGACCCCATGCATGAACTTACTCGGTGATGGATTCGTTCACTCTGAGCTCCGGGTCTGGAGCAACAGTTCAAAAAGTGCCAAAGACATATGGGGAGGAACTGAGTTGTCTGGCTTCAGAGTGAGGGCTGGAGCGACAGCTTTCCCCAGACAGAAGTGCTGGCAGAATCCATTATCTCTTTTTTGAATCCTATCCCCTCCTAGTGTGCAAACACAGATAGTCACCATATCTGAGTCTCCATCAGCCTGGCTAACACTGGACACTCCACCCTCGTGATTCTCTTAAGCCCTGTCCCACCCAACTTTCAAGTCCACTCAAGGCACTTCCAGTAGATTTTCCATTCAATGGCCTTTCTTAGCGTATGGTACAGATTTTCCTAAAATCTTTCGAAGGTGCACAAAATCCGAACAAGCAGCATCTGGCCTCAGCACGTCCTGAACTTCTAGCTGAGTAGTCCCAAGCCTGTCGCAGGGGAAGCTGACCTCAGTTCATGACTGAACCTCTTAAGGTACCTGTAAGCCCAATGTGGATGGCAGCCACATGCAGATTCCTTGGTAGCTGGTGCCAAGTGGCAAGGCTCAGGCTGCAGTTGAAATTGGCCTGCAGTGGGCCCTCCCAGGAAACTCCAGGGGCCAGTACACCTGGTGGCCAGCTTCAGACCAAGCAGAGGCAACACCTGGGCGTGTATCCAAGGACAACACTCTCAAAGGACAAATTGAGCAGATTCCAGAGCCCTGCTAAAGTGAATCCTGATCCGTAGGGTCAGCCCCTCACCAGCCAGTCCTCACAACCAATAAGCCCAAGGGTCAATCCCTACCATTGATGTATAAATAGCAAACAAGGCTCAACTATAACAAGAGGGCACACACAACCCATACAAGGGACATACCTGGAGCGTCCAGCTTAGGTCACCAGAAAAGACTGTGCCATTAGAACGCCTACTACATAAGGCTACTCTACTAAGACTGGAAGACACAGAAGCCCTACCTAATACATAGAGACAAATGCAAGTAGGTAGCCAACATGGGGAGATGAAAAAACATGTCCCAAATAAAAGAATAAAACAAAATTCCAGAAAAAGAACTAAACAAAATGGAGACAAGCAATCTACCAGATGCAGAGTTCAAAACACTGGTTATAAGAATGCTCAATGAACTTAGGGGAAGAATAGAAGAACTCAGTAAGAATTTTAATAAAGAAAACATAAAAGTAGAGATAGAAAACATTAAAAAGAACTAGTGAAAAATGAAGAATATAATATCTGAAATGAAGAATACCTTAGGAGGAATTCACAGTAGATTTGATGACGTGGAGGACTGAATCAACGATTTAGAAACGAATGTGGCAGACAAGATCCAATAAGATCAGCAACAAGAAAAAAGAAGTCAAAAAAATGAGAATAGTTTAAGGTGTGTCTGAGACATCAAGCATCACAAATTAGGATCACAGGAGTACCAGGAAGAGAAGAAAAACATCAAGGAATTGAAAACCTATTTAAAGAAATAATGGTGGAAAACATTGCAAACCTGACTAAGGAAATGGACATATAAGCCCAGGAAGCATAGAGAATCCCACACAAAATGAACCTAAAGAGGCCCACACTAAGACACTACATTATCAAAATACCAAAGGTTAAAGACAAAGAATTGTAAAAGCAGCAACAGAAAAGCAGTTAGTTACCTACAAGGGAGTTCCCATAAGACTGTCAGCTGATTTCTCAATGGAAACTTTACAGGCCAGAAGGATTGGCAGGAAATATTCAAAGTGATGAAAAGCAAGGACCTATTAACCAATATTAGTTTACCCAGGAAAGCTATCATTTAGAATTGAAGGACAGATAAAGAGCTTTCCAGACAGAAAAAAAAAAAAAAGCTAAAGAAGTTCATCACTGCCAAACCAGTATTAGAAGAAATGTTATAGTATTTCTTTAAGAAGAAAAAGGAAAAAAATAAAGATCGAAAATATGAATAAAGTGAAAATAACTACATGTTTATCAATAATTACTTTAAATGTAGATTGAATGTTCACTTAAAAATATAGGGTGGCTAAATGGATATGATAACAAGACCCCTATGTATACTGCCTACAAGAGACTAACTTCAGATTGAAAGGCACACACACAAACTGAAAGTAAAGGGATAGAAAAAATATTTCATGGAAATGGAAAGAAAGAAACAAACAAACAAAAAGCAGAGTAGCAATACTTATACCAGAAAAAACAGACTTTAAGACAAAGGTTATAAGAAGAGACAAAGAAGGACCCAGCAATCCTACTTCTGGGTATTTATCCAATGAATCTAAAAACCCTGCTTCGAAGAGACATGTATGGTGTCAGAAGGGTACTAGATTTATTGGGATGATCACTTCGTAAGTTATATAAATATCTAATCACCATGTTGTACACCTGAAATTAGTATAATTTTGTAGTCCAACTTTAATTGAATAACAAATTTAAAAAAATATTCCAAAATAATAAAAAGTTTCATAGTAATATAATATTAGAAATATAGTACCAGAGTGACTATTACACTTCCAATTTACAAATCATTTAACAAAGCAAATACAAAATGACTATTTCGATCATAAAATTATAGATACTGAAATGACTTCCGATATTAAAATGTAATGTATATATGACAAAAATGTTTTCATCTCATTCATATTCTCCCCTTCCAAAATGAAACATGCATGTTAAATTAGTGGCATCATAAAAATATAGAATCGAAAAGAGGTAATATTATTTGTGTTTAGAAACAACAATGATGAATTTCAGCAATATGTTGTATATAATTTTATGAATAAAATTACATAATATATAAAAGTGAAATGTATCATTTATGTAAATTAAATAAAAATTTATATAACTAAAAAAGTATAGGTCTTATTTGGAGTATATTATTGGCTCTTCAGTGTTTTGAGCTTTTATAAACTAACTATAGATATGGATATTATGTTCTTAAGAACTACTTTTCTTTTTATGTACTTTCATTCCCCTTTCAATGTAAAACTGTTCGTAAGTGTCATGATCTTTAAAAAGCAATATCTTTATCACATGTGAAAGGCTGAGGCAAATTTCTCCAATGCCAAGGTGCAGTCTATTGGTCAGAGTGGTAACACAGCCACATTTTCTACAGCAGAACTGTGTCTTGTAAAATAAGTTAAACTCCAAAGCATTGAGAACATTCTATTTCCCAGTAATCTTTCACTACTTGTGACTATAGTCTGTGTAAAAGCTGCAAGGAATGTCAAACAAGGCATGTGCCACAATTTTAACAATTCTCTTTGTCTTTATGAAATTATGGTAATTCATGTGTCTGTGTTAATTTATAAATTCATCTTGTCATTTTTTAAAAGAACAGATTCTGAATTATCATAATTGTCATATATAAAGCCTGTAAGAGTCAGAGAATTTAGTTTAATTAGCTGTGTGTCATATGACTTCAGGGAATTTAATCAATATCAAAGACTGAAAAAAGACAATTAATTTATATGTTCCACATCTTTCCTTGAAATACCTCATACACTAAAAAATATCAAAGGATGATATTAGAAGGTAAATGCTATGTTTAATATTTAGTGCCCGATCTTAATTCAGGCAAAATATAGCATTCCCATTGATGTTAAAATGCAAATATTGCGCTGCATGATTCTTAAAATGGTATTCCCCTTTTAACTAACAATCAAGGTGAGACTGCTTATGAGTCTACACATAAAATGTTGAAGACTGAATAAAGATAATAAAAAAAATGTTGAATACAGAATAAAGGAAGAAAGTCTCTATGATTTTAATAAAATGTATATAGGTATGAGAGATATGATAACCACAGATTTATATGAATACATGTATTAATTTCCATTAAGATTTTGCTTAGATTTTAAAAAATATGCAAAAATATGCAAATTGAACCTTACTACCTGGCTTATCATCTTTAGGGTTAGACACTAATTGAGTTAACAGAGAAGGTAGCTTAGTTAAAGGTAAAGGCCAAACTATACTCAGTCACGAGACTAGAGTTCAAAACATAGTTAGCTGTTATAAGCTTCTTTAATGAACTCATTAAAAAGTATCTCTCTTAATTTTTAACTTAAGATATATATTTCTGAAAATAGTGAGCCTGGTAAGAAGACAGAATTACACATCCGGCTTTACTTTAAAAATTCATAGAAAATATTTCATAGACTAATTAAACAAGAGGCACATCTTTTATTTATTTACATCTGGAATAAAAATAAAATAAAATGACTTTTGCCTAAATGCTAAGCAGACATGAGTAAAATATGCATCCAGAGAAATAATAATAGGAAAACAGTATTATTATATTAGTTATAATCTTAAATATCTAATGTTCAAAGGACAGTGCTAAGTTCTTTGATACATTAATCATTAAATCCTCACCACACTTTATGAGGTATTTGCTACTAGTATGTATATTTTGCAAATGATGAAACAGACTTTAAGAGGCTAAATGGGTCTTTGCTAGGAAGGATGATGAGTGGTTACCTGTAATTTGAAATGTAAAAGCAAGGATATATTTTTACAACAAGTCAGATTGTAAATCGTATGATCATTTAAAATTGATCGAGATTTAATATCCTAAAAACATGAATGAATCTGGAATGTCAGAAATTATCCCAATTTCCCATATAGTTATTGGTTTTCTTGGATATATTTCAAAGGTCAAGATTATTAAAATTCCTTTATTAAAAATATGTTTAAAATACCTTTTAAGCATGGCTACAGCATCAAAAGTTGCTTCCAAAGAGTAACGTTTCCACAACCCAACATGTCTAAATCCTAATCATTGGAATCTTTATACATGTTTGGTTACATGGCAAGAGGAAAGTAAGGTTGAAGGAGAAATTAATGTATCTAATCAGATGATCTTAAAATAAGGAAATGTTCCTGGATAAATCCCCTTGGATCCAATGTAGTCACAGTGGTCCTTAAACAGGGAAGAGGAAAGAAGAGTCGAAGCCAGAGAGATGACATCATAAGAAAAACTCAACCGGCTTTTTCTGGCTTTGAAAATGGAAATGGATCATGAACCGAGGAATTCTGGCAGTTCCTAAAAACTGGGAAAAGGCAATAAAATAGATCTTCCTTCAGATGCTTCTGAATTCAACACAGTCTCACCAATGCCTAGATTTTATCTGGGTGAAATGCATTTTGGACTTCTGTCCTTAAGGTCCATAAAACAATTAATTTATGTGGTTTAAAGACATCGAGTTTGTGATAATTTGTTATAGCATTCATTAATAAGAAATTAATACAAGTGGAAAGTTGCTCTAATCTGCTTATTATGCTAATAATCTTAAATGTTATTTAAAATGTTGGTTACAAATATTTATGAGAAGCCTGTTAATAAATTGACTTTAAAAACAGAGAAGGTATGCAACTCTTGAAACGATTGATAAATTCTACATCCATCTATCTATATCTATATCATCTATACCATATATCCAAGCCTAATAGCCAAATTAATATTCAGGAATTAGTTTGCAGTTACTAAGACATAAATTCAAAAGTATTTCTACCAGTTTTCTGTTTGCCTGCTTATTTAAAGCAAACACTAAGAGGTATGACATGCTCTTTTCTTTCAAACAACTGAAGGGAAAAATGTTATTTAATTCAAATCATCTAGATTGTTCATGTGACTATTAAAATGTTTTTTTTAATCTTAAAATTAAACTAGAAAATGTAATGTAATTTCTTTTTACCACCCGAATAGATAGCATTCTTAGAGACTTTAGTCCTATCAAATTCAATTATAAATCACTTAGATGACTGGTCACATTTAATCAGTTTAAAATACTTAAAATATCTTTCCTAATTGCATCTCAAGATTTTTATTTTCTAAAATCTAAACTTAGTTATACTGATGGTAATAAATTGTTTCATGTGGAAAATCTCTAAAAGTAGCTCAACTATATTGAAGTCATATCAATTCCAAAACCCTGAAAGCTTGTTTGATTATTGATAGAAGGCTGATACAGGAGAACATTTATATTTACAAAGAAAAGCATCCTTACAAAATTTTCTATCAGACATAAAACTTTTTTATGCTATTGAAATAGCAGAGATAATTTAATTAACTACCTACGTAAAACCAAAATACCCTACATGTATTGGGGTAGTCTGTGTGTCTGAAAATGTAAATTAAAATTTAATAAGGAAAATTAGGCATTTTCTTCAAGCAATAAAAGTATGTTATTTGAAGTAGAAATTAATGATTAAACAAATTTCTAGTAATATAAATTTAAAATAAAGTTTACTTGTAGAAAAAATACAAAGTGAAATTGCTTTTAGTTGATTTGGTTTTTATACTTAATTATCAGATAAGATGTGCTCTGTGAGAATGACATCTAGTTTTCTCATAATCCTTACCATCATTATTTTCTTTATTTTATTTATGAGAAATTTAACAAAATGAGATGTAAACATTTATTTTTGAATTGACCTTTCTTTATTTAATAAATTGTCATTTGCATTGATCATGACAGATCTAACAGCTTTGACTATCCAAAAAATAAAACCCTAAACTGACTTCAATCTATTATATACATTTTAAATATGTATGTTTTCTTCTTAAATATAAGTAATGTCAAAGTTATTTAAAGTTTAATTTAGTTTTATGTAAATAATCTCTATATACACATATTATCAAGGAATATAAGAAAAAAATAAGAAAGCAAGAGCAGCTATTATGGATTAACTTTGCCATTTCTGTCAATGATTCTTAACTTATATTTTACTTTATTTTCTGAAAAATTGCATATATTCTACAACCTCAATATTTTCATACCAACTTTTTCTCATGTTATTTTGACAAATATTTTCAATCTTTCTATATAATCTGTACTTTTTATCCTATGCTGTTCTAAGAAATCCACTTTAATTGATACCAAAAAAGCATAAATGTTTGTTAAATCTTAAGATCTCAGTTCATTATGAGCAATTTTTCTCTGATATGCTGTATTATTATAACTATAAATAATCACTACAAATCATAAAATAATTTTTTCTGTGCCATTTTAGGCATTGGGGTACATCATGAAACATGATAATAAGGGATATTCCAAGCTAGTAAAATAATATAATTTATTAAACCTAACATAAACATAGTCTAATTATTTTATTTCCCCATTTCACAATTTAAATTATGGGAAATGTATACAGGACTATTGAACATCTGACATACAATCAAATATTTTGTTGAAAGCTAAATTTATAGTGTCGCTATATTGTTTTTATTGTTCAAAATAGAATTTTTATGTACTGATATAGATTTATAATTAAATTTAATGGTTAAAACAACAGGATTTGAAGGTATACAACATGTTCAAAATCTTGCTTTTACTGCTATCCTTGTGAAATGGTCAAGATACCTATAGTATCTTGACTTCTGTTTCTTTTGTCTCTAAACTGAAGATAAATATCTAACATGTGAGCAAACAGATGAAGATTTCAGACTTATGCACTCATTAAAGGTTGCTGTTATTTTAAGGTTCTTATGTCTAATTGTATAGCTTAACTAGTAGGAAATAGACTTTATTATATTTCTAATTTTATATCAGATAAAATATATCAACAAAAGTAATCATATTAAAACTGACTCAAGAAAGTAAGAGTAAGAAATTATCAAAATTCTCTCCGTGAAAGCAAAGAGAACACTAAAATAAAAATTCAAAATCAGTTTTTTCAGGACTCTTGAAATTAACAAAATTCTTTAAGCAATCCAGGGAGTATTCATTCAAGAAAAACAATGGAATATCTAAAAGTACAGCAAGGTTTGTGGTATTTTAACTCATGCTAGATTCATCCCCCACTCTTCATCTCAGCGGTATCCTTGAAAAATTACAGCCTACATTCTTTGGGTAGAATGGTAACCCTGGAGACAGTAAAATGAAATTGGAGCTATTGAAAAAGTTTATTTCCAAATAATTTCATTATATTACCTGTTTTGTGGGTCTCCTATATGACCGCTTTTTAGTCTGATACGGAGTTCACCCAGTAGTAAAAGCCTTTTCCCAAAAGGTTGTTGTTTAAAAATATATTACAGGCAAGTGTTTTAAAATTTAAACTACCAAAAGTGATTAAGAGTTAGGGCGAACAATAGACTAATAAAAAAAGCTTAAAAGAAAAGCTGAGGAATATAACGTTGATAGGGGCTTTAATAAGCCATGATAAATCCCCGGGTAACTACAAGCACACATATGTAAGCCTGATTGCATGCTCAGGAAAGATACAAGAAAGCCCCCAAATTTTGTGTCTAGACTACATTGAGGCTCTGTACAAGCAAAAGTAAAGTTTAAAGCAGAGCTGTAAAGTGTCTGGCTGAGTTTGAAGGCATGTTCAATAAAGACAAAAATCCTCCCAGCTAAAACTAGGAGATTTATAGTTCCAGGAATTTAAGAAAAACATTGTCAAATCATTAGCTTACCAGTTTGCTATGCAGTCAATACTTCAGTGATCATGCATGACAAATAATAAAGACTTTATAAAATTAGTTAAAAAGTCATTAAACAAACAACAAATACAACCTGCAGTAAACAACAAAAAATAACCTGGAGATGTAGGAAAACCTCATGTCTAGCATTGCCATATTACTTAAAATGACCAGTTTAAAAAAAAAATTGCAAAAACATACATAGTAAATAAAAAATGATGACAAATACATAGAAATAAAAGCAATAAATAGAAAAGGTCCCTGAGAAAACAGACACTGGACTTCTCAGATACAGACTTTAATTATCTATTTTAAATATATTCAAAGAGTGAAAGAAAACTAAGTCTAATTTTTTTAAGCACAAGAACAATGTCTTACCAAATAGAGGAATTAATAGTTATTGTAAAAGTCTTTTTATAAATTATAAAAAGAAACAAATAGAATGTCTGATGTTTAAAAGTATATAACAGAAACAAAAAAATTTACTCAAAAATGAGAAAGTATAACAGCAGATTGGCTCATGCAGAAGAATCAGCAAACTTGAAAATCAAGCAAATAAGATTACCTGAGGAAAAGAATTAAGAAAAGAATGAAGAAACATAAACAAAGCCCAGAGACCTGTGGAAAACCATCAGATGAAATAATACATGCATAGTAGATGTCTACCAAGCAAAGAAGGGAAAAAAAAACCCAGAACATTTAAAGAAATAATCAGCAAAAGTACCTCCAACTTGGTAAAATACATGAATGTACATGTTTGGAAAAGCTCAATAAACTCTTATGAAATTTAGACACAACATAATCAAACTGTTGAAGGCCAAAGACAGAATCTTGAAAGTAGCAAGAGAGATATGACTCATCCTGTACAAAGAATCACTTCTAAGATTTTACTGTTGACTTCGTAGCAGAAACCATGAAGGTTAGGAGACAATGGGATGACATGATTAAAAATGTTGAAAAGAAAATAAACTTCAAACAAGAATTCTTTACCGTTATAAATCTACCTTTTAACAATGAGCAAGAAATTAAGACATTCCCAAGTATTTTTTTTTTAAATGAGAGATTCCATTGCTAGAAAACCGCACTACAAGAAATGATAAAGGTAAGCCTTAAGAATTGAAATAAAAAGACACTAGAACATAACTCAAATCCATATTTTTTAAAAGACAACTGGAAAAAATACAAGGTAAAATTATAAAAGATAATATGATTTATTATTCATTTATAACTCTTCATCTTATTTGATTTAAACTGCATGAAGTAATAATTACATTTTTATTGACACATGATTGTATAAATACATAATTTGTATGACAATGTAGGCAATGGAGGGGAGAGAGAATGAAACTATATAGGAGCAAAATTTTTGTAAACTATTGAAATTAGGTTTATATTTATCAGAACTAGATTGTTATAAAGCTAAATTGTTAATTATGAATCTCTAGAGTAACAACTAAGAAAACAACTCAAAGATATAATAAAATGATAAGAAAATTAATAGTGCACTGGAAAATATTCATTTAACAATAAGAAGCAGAAATAGAAGGCTAAAGAAACAAAAATGACATATGAGACACATAAAAACAAATAGTAAAATGAAAAATGTAAATCCTACTTTAATAATTACATTAAATGTAAACAGTTTAAAACATTTTAATGACAAGATTATATTAACAGAATAAGTTGAAAAAATGATCAAACTATATACTAATTTATTGACCACAAAGGAAACACTTTAGATTCAAAAATACAATAGATAAAAAAAACAAAAACAAACAAACAAAAAAGATGAAAAAAATAGGCACCAAAGAGTAATCAAAAGAGAGGTAATTATTTAGCATGAGAAAAAAGGGCACATTGAGGGCCCCCAAAATATTAATAGGAACAAGAAGACTAATAAAAAAGAAAAATAAATAAAAGACATTTATATTGGAAGGAAAAAACTAAAACTGAAATAATCTTGTATACAGAAAATCCAAAGAAATACACATGAAGGCTATTGAGTTAATAAACAATTAACAAGATTTCAAAATATAAGATCAATAGAGAAAAAGCAATTGTTTTTATATACCAAACATGAACAATATGAAACAAATTTAAAACATCAAATCTATTCACACTAAATAAAATATTTATGAATATATCTAACAAAAAGAGTGTAAAATTTATACATTAAAACCACAAATCAAGAAATTTCTTTTTAAAATCTAAATACACTGAAAGACATTTATATTCATGGATGGAAGACTTAATATTATTAAAGATTTAGGCAATATTCCAAAATAGATATACAGATCCAACACAATCTTTATTAAAATTCAAGCTGATTCTTTTAAGAAATTGACTAGCTGATCCTAAAATTCTTATGGGAATTCGATATCAAATTAGCCAAAACAATCTTGAAAATATTTGGGCAAATTTGGAAGAATCACGACTTCTGATTCCAAAATGTACTGCAAAATTACAGTAATCAGGAGTTTGTGGTACATGAGAACAGACATCTAAATCAGTAGACTACAATTTATGGTCTAGAAATAAACTCACTCATTTTGTTCAATTTTTAACATGTGTTCCAAGACAGTTCAATGGGTAAGGAATAGCCTTTTCAACAAATGCTGCTGGAACAATTTGATTTCCATATGTAGAAAATGAAGTTGGATTTTTGCTTCATGCCACATACAAGCAATTACTCAAAATGAACCAAATGCCTAAATATGAGTTAAACTATAACATTTTTAGAAGAAAATAACACTAAATTTTGACTACTTTTGTGTTAGACAATTTTTTCTTAATATAAAACCTAAAGCATAAAAAATAAAATTAAAAATAGCTGAATAAGTCTTCATCAAGATAAAAATTTTCATGCTTCAAAAAATATTTATTTATTTTTAAATAAATAAATAAATTTTGTTTATTTAAATAATAAATAAAATGAAAAGACAACCTATAGAAGGAGAGAAATTATTTGTAGACAATATAACTCACATAATTCACATCCAGAATATATAAAGAATATAACTCAATAATAAAAAGACAACCCAAATGAAAAAATGAGCAAAGTATTCAAATAAAACTTTCTCTAAAGATATACAAATGACCAATAAAGACATGTAAAGCTTCTCAGCATCATTAATATAAATGTAAATAAAAGCCACAACATGATAATAACTCACTCCTACTAGTATGGTTACAATTAGGAAGACAGATATTAACAAGTGGTGAGAATTTGGATAAATCAGAACCCTCATACATTGCTAATGAGAGAATATTAGATGGTACAGTCACTTTGGAAAAATTGGCTGCTCCTTAAAATATTAGACATGTTACCATATGGCTCAGCTACTCTACTCTTAAGTTCATGCCCAAAAGAATTAAAAGCATATGTGCACACAAAAATTTATACACAAACATTCATAGCAGCAACTTTCATAATATTCAAAAGATGGAAACACCTAAATGTATTTAAACTCATGAATGAATGAACAAAATGTTATATCATACAGTGATAGATTATAATTCAGCTGTACAAAGGAATGAAGTACTGATATATGCTACAATATAAATAATCTTGAAAATATTATGCTTCATGAAAGAAGCCAGATGTGAAAGACCACATAGTACATAGTATATAATTCTCCTTTCTGAAATTTCGTATATATACAAACCTGTAGAGACAGAAGTGAGAGTATTGTTTGCTAGAAATGGAGATATGGGAGAATAGGAAGTGACTGCTAATGATTATGTGGGTTTTCTTGTGGGTGAAGAATGTTGCACAAATATATGAATATATTTTTTAAAAAGCTACTGAACTCTATACTCTAAATGGGGGAATTGTATATTATATAAATTATACCTCAATAAAAATACTCAACATATTATAGTTATGCTATATAAGCTTTCAAAGAGAAAATATTTGTAGCATTTGTGATCAAGGAAAAACACAGAAGCTGAAGGAATTGCAACACACAGTACAACTAAATCTTATAACAATGCATCAAATCCTTAAAAAATAAAATTTAATTAATTAGTAAAAATGTTTTATAATTCCCAGTAGTCTTTTCAACAAAGTATTAATTAAATCAATTAATTGCACAATATTTCTTAAGTAAATCATTAAAGTAAGCAAACATTGCATGGTACAATGATGATTTTGAATTTCCATTAGACTGTAAATAAAAAATTATTATTATTATATTATCATACATGAAACAAAAATTCATAGTTTTTGCATGAAAACCTTAGAGAACATATGGAATAAATAAAACCTTGGTAGTATTTTTTCTTCATACCAATGCTGCTTTTTTGAGCACAAAGGAATTACAGTAAAATATTAACTTTAAGGGTATCATGAGAATAACCTCAAAAATAAATTGGACAGAGCCATTACTGTTAACTAAGGAAGGTAAATGTTTTATATACTTGAGCAATTAGATTATTAGACTAAACAGTTCTATTATCTGACTCTCAAATGATACTGATGGTCTGGGGCTTGAAAAATATACAAAGGGAAAAATATGCAAAAGTATATATGATTAAGAGTAGTTTTGTTAATAAAAATTTTAAATAAAATTCCAATAAGAGCATTTTTTCATGCTGGAGCTACTTATATATCATTTTGATTTTTAAACTGAAATGAAATCTTACAGCAGACATGCAAGAGTACATTCTCAAAGTGATCCACTTAGGCAGAATCTGGCTTTTACTTTCTGCCTTTGAATATTTTGTGAAAATGTTGAAAATTATGATATACTTTTTCCAGAAATCCCATTCAAGATTTATTTCTGTTATCCTGAAGCAAGTTCAAAATATATCAAAATATCCTACATAGAATATTATTAAAATTTAATATTAAAAATCTTATGTTCACCTATTTATGAATAAATAACTCAACCTCTACCTCTATTTTATTTCCACCTACTAATTTTCTCCTCTCTCATCCCTTACCTATTAGAGAGAGATTAGAGGACGATGGAAGGAAACAGTACAGTGCCTGGTATGTACCAAGTACTCAACAAACATTGCTGAATAAACAGAAGCAAAGGAAAATAGAACTGTCAAGAGTCCTGTAAGAGGGAGGATTGGGGAGGAAAAGACAAGATTGTGCAAGGCTTAAAAAAAATACAAGTACAAGCAAAAGTTGATTAAATATTATTAAAAGAAACCACATAACTACTTATTTAAACATAACCCTTTGTTTGAAAATGACTTACTTTATCAGTTAATGCTTCGAAATTCAGTGGGTAATGTTTTACATCTGCTTATTAAAAGTTGGTGATTATTAAAATCATCATCAAAATCAATATTTAAAAAAGTGAAAACTATTACTTAATGCCATATATCCTGCCTTCCACAATCGTTATTTCTTTCAAGAGCTATATCTAAATTAATGACAAGAGAACCATTGTAAAATTAAAACTTTTGGTGAAACTAACCATATGTAACAGTAATTTCCATAGTACACCATGAAAACTAATTTCAGTAATTCAGAGTGACTAAATATTTTTATTAAAACTATTTGTGACTAGTTTTGCCACTAATTATACAGATATTAAGAATAAATAATTAAAATAATGCATTATTTCTTTGATTGGTTAATATTCACTTATATATTCTTCTAAATTAAATGATCCAAGGTTTATAGTCATTTCTATAATAATTTTGATCTATTATAACTTTCTCGAATCTGTATTATGGAGTATTGCTATTTTCCAAATACTTTGCCAACTGTCCTAGCACCATTTGTTTAATTCATACCATCATTCTGGTTTTAATTATTTTAAAATCATATACTAACTTCAGATACATATTATGGTCAACTTCAGTACTTTTTTATCTTACCACATTGATCTACCATTTTTTTTACAGTTACTATTTTGTTTTTATTGTTAGTGCTCTATATATTCTGACATTTACTGGCAAGAATCTCACTTCTTTTCATTAGTTTTCAAAAATATTCTTATTATTTACATGTTAAATACCATTAGAAAAAGCTTAAGAAGGCCGGAGTCAAAATATTAGGAAAATATTTAATATAGGTTCTCTAAAGTTCCCTATTTCTTCCCTCTTATATATATTATTACATTTGGAGAGCAACAATAAAAATTGACAGAAAAGAAAATATAATTTTGTTCATCTGGTATCAATACAAGCTGTATAAAGCATTCAACAGTTGCTTTCTCCAAACTGCAAACTGTTCAAATATATTTTCTAAATCTCTCTTGGATCCTCAATAATAGCTAAATATTGTGTTCCACATCTTTACCAATAAGCAATGGTGTAATTAGATTTTATTGTAGTTAAAAACATAGTGTATTTATCAATTTACTTGAATGCTGTTCTATTAAATGAGCATTGCATTTTATCACTGTGCAAGGTGTTTTCTGTTTTTTAGTTTGGTGATACTTTAGACCACCAGTAGGTGATTAACAGATGAAAAAAAAATGTTTTAAATTGTCTCTGACAACACAACACTATTTCGAATCATCGTTATACTTGCTGAGTCTAGGAAATACATCCTGTGAGCATGAGTACCATTAATACCACATGTAGACATCTATTATATAAATATTTTAGATTTATTTAAGATATTATAGGCTCTTGTTTAAAACTCTTAGAAATTCACAATCTCATATTCACATTAACATGATAAATTATATTATTAATCTTTTAAAATTGAAATACCACATTTTATATGAACTGGGAGATAGAAACTTTTCAGCCTTCTGGCTCGGTAGTAATACATACCGACTATTAAAACACTATACAATACACTTTCTAAAATCATCCATGCCTGTCTAGACTCCAGATTAACTAGTACCAATCAGTGTTCTCTACTGAAGGCTCCTCTTGAAAACTGAAGAATTTGAAGGAGAGTAAAATGCAATGAATTGTGGTTCTTAAGAGCCTCAAAAGTAGTACAGAACGTGTGCAATTAAAAGTGTTAACTTTGATCTATACAACTCTTTAATACTTCACATTCAACATTTTTTCATTGCCCATGGCAGTAAAAATCAACCATAGTATTCTCCCCAGCTGTTTTCTTTTTTCCTTTGAACTTTGACCAGTGAGGGGAAAAATGTTCTCAGATAAGCAAACATAAATATAAGGCCTTCAAGGGCTTTTGCTTCTTTGTCTGTTTTTTTTTTTTCTTCAAGGTATAATATCAAATCAATGTACACCAAGTCCTTTTTTTCTCTCTGCAGCCCAACCCAGCAGTTATCCTTAGACTTGGAAAAGGATCTAAAGCTGTGCTGATAGTAGCCACTAGCCACCTAGCCACACATAGCTATTGAACACTTGAAATTAAGCTAGCTGGAATTCAGATTAGCTGTACCTGTGAAATACATACCAGATTTCAAGACTTACTATGAAAAGAAATCTAAAATAGCTCATTAATTTTTTTTATATTGAATACATGTTGAAATGATGACATCTTAGACATATTGGGTTAAATAAAATATGTTATTAAAGTTAATTTCACCTTTTGCTTTTTTAAATGTAGCCACTACACAATTTAAAATTACATATGTGTCTCTTTATATATCCATTTGATTGTGCAGATTAAATCAATGATTAATAAATCACTTTGAAAATTCAAGGCTCCTGGGCTAAATTTTAGATCATTTTGATAATTAATTTTTGTGTATCTTAGAAAAAAAATACCCATTTGTAAAGTATATTTCAACCAAAAATGTCTGCCTCATAATAAACCCAAATTTTGATGTGGCATCTGCAAATGAAAGTAAGGAAATGTAACATTTATCTTTCGCAACGTCAGTCATATAGAAATAAATTTCAAGACAATGTCAGAGAAAAGTGATGTATATCAAAATTATGCTTTATGAAATGAGGATTACTATTCTAATTAGCTTTAGCAGAAAAAAGTATTTAGAATCTTTACAATGTTTATGGCTCATTTAAATGTTCACGTCATGTTTTGTTAACAAGCAGTTAACTAATATGTCACTTATCAAGGCCATTTATTTCACACACGTGGATTTTAAAAAGACAAATAGTTGAAACCCAGAATGTAAAGTTTAAAGAATGAATTTTCTATTCACAGATTATATACTGTTTCAAGCTATGCCAAGAGTTTTAATAAGAATGAAAACACTACAGTACCACACTCATTTTCTAACTTTAATAATGTTTCATAGTGCCCAAAAGATACTAATTTTTCTCTCCTACTCTACTTTTGCGTGATAAATAATATCAAATTTGTTTATTTTTATTTTTTTCATTATAAAAAAAACATTTAAAAGCAATACAATTTTATCATAAGGCACATTTTTTTCTAGCTCCATGTGTCAATGTATAATATGTAATGAATATAGTGGAATGAACTTAATTTATATTATCTAAAGAAGGCATTGTTAGATGTTAAAATATCCAAATGCTTCATAAGACTTAATTCTTCTCACAAATATTGTTCTATGATATTTTAGAATTTACTATTAAAGTTTTAAACAAAAAAATTGTATGTTGATTCAGTCCTTTGATAATTTAGGGAGATATTAAATTAGCATGAAGGTATTAATATTATGGCCTGCACTATAAATTTGTCACTTGGAAACTTACACATGAATTTTCATTAAGTTCTGGCCATGAGGGAAAAAAGATACTTTGTGAAAATACATTATTTTTCTTATTAATTGACATGAAAAATCTCATATCTATCATGCATAAGGATGAATTATGTTTATGTTCACCAACTCATATTAATTAAGTAGTCAGATGAAAATAGGTGAAGTGATTAAATTGGTTGAGAGATAATTCATTTTGCCAGTTTCTCCTAGAACCTTCCACCTCAATCTTCTTTCCCCCAACACTCTCATTCCTAAGAAGTTTCTCCTGACTCAAAATTCAACATTTTAAGTATAACATAATGAACTCCTAAATTACAGTTGACCTTTAAGTACAAACAATAAGTATGGAAACCTAGCTCAAGAACAGATCCTTGAGAGTTATACGAGGGCCCGAAAGGTAAGGATTGTCCAATAAAACACTGTAAGGATATGCAAAAATCATCTTGGATAACTGAGCATTACTATGGACAGCAGTCAAATGAACCAAACCAGTTAACATTCTATTACTCATACCCAACATTTCAATGAAAATAGAAAATGCAATAACTGAAACTCTCACTTTTATATTAAAACGTGTTCAAAAAAAAAAAGGAAAAGGCAGTTACAAACAGATTCAGTCATAGTTATGAATTTATAAATGTTTATTCATGTATATTTTCTTCAACAGGAGGTACAAAAGAATTTGCTATGAAAGAATTGATAAGTATATATTTGCAATTTCTTCCCTGATGACAAGTAAATCACCCCCAGAAGTAGAAGAAGTAATTTTCTTACTACTAATAACTTGCACATATATATGTATGTATGTATACACACACACACACACACACACAATTTACTGTGAAAGAAAGAGCCTATGTATTTTTGTATTTAAGAAAATAACTCAATGTCATTCTTGGTAATCAGTCAGCCTCCAATAGTTTAATGACTGAAATAATCTTGATTTCATAACTTTATGATTAGAGTCAAAAGGGGCTTTTTTCTCTTATATACAAACATTTAATAAGATTAAATTATCACAAAATATAACCAGAAAATGTACTAATGTGATTCACTGAAGCTTCGAGTTAAAGCCCAATTGCCTTATGAATATACTAAGTAAATTAGAGCAGAATTTAAACTATGAGTTTAATTGTAATGATCATTACTCATTGGTGTCCTAATGAAGATTCAAAAATCTAACAGTAATGTCTTACACAGCTGCTTTAGAATGATCATATGAATTTCTATATTATTTAGCCTTTCTTTGCCTCAGTTTTCACCTCTGCAAAAATGAATAAAATAATAGAACTTACACATAAAAGTGTTGTATTAAAATCAAAACATTTGTAAATTATTAGAGACAGTGTCCAGAACATAGTACACATTCCAACACTGTTATTGGGTTTTTGTTTGTGACTATTGTTATTATATCACATGTCAGCAGTATGACTTTTCTGTGAGGCTTGAGCATAAATACGATTACTACAATTTTTTTAAATGAGAGAGAAAAGAAAATGGAGACTCTGAGCTAAAATGAGTTGGCCAAATGTACACATCTAGACAGATGTGTCCTGATGCACATTCAAATACTCTTTCCACTATATCTCTAAATAGTTATGATAAAAACACCCTGATTTTGTAGCACAACCACAATAATTGTAGTTCCTGGATTGTACCTATCACGGAACACCTAAAAACTAATGAGAAGAAGAGAGACAAAATGAAAAGCATATGTAATGCATCCACTTTCATCTGAATTACCCATATAAATATTGAATACTAAAGACCTTCAAAGGGAATAAAATATTTAGCTTGAAATTCCACTAGTTAGGTGATAGTCAAAAATTTATCATGAGCATTAGCACCAATTATATAAGACCGTGAGAGAACTCTTCTAACATAATACAAAAGAAGCCAAAGCAACATTTTACAAACATTTAAAATATCCCCAAATAAGAAAACATGATGTTAGTATTGATATGTCAAAATGAAAATTAAAAGCGAGGTTCTTTACATAATAATTTAGAGTTTTCTGACTTATTTAAGGAAGATTTATTCTTTGAGTGCTATTTCTACTTGGTCAAAATATCAATATACTGTAAATTACATTTTGAAATAAGTGTATAAAGTGGAATACATTATTGTTTTAAGTAGCAATGGAGCAATGTGACAGATCCATCCCCAAATATGAAATAGACAATAAAGAATTAGGTGCGTATACACAGTGAGTCCAAATATATTTGAAACATTCAAAATATCCTGCAGCATTTTAAATCTTTATCAGCACAATAACATTATGTATATATTTAACTGGTTGCTTAAACTCTATAGTTAAAGAAATTTGTTTTCCATTGACCTTAGTATATTTTCACGTGTAATCTATACATTATAATTTTGCAGAGAAAATATATATTATTTACAAAGTTCACCAAGAACGTAAACTTGTATTATTTTGTTAGGCACTACATAACATATCCAAGTAGAATTAGACTTTTAATTCCTCCTCAAACAAAATGCTGAATATGCTTACATTGTAGGAGGAGAAAAATGAATAATTAAATCTGTAGTTAATTTGAAAGTAACCACTGTAAATAAAAAAAATGACTATAAGGTTATGTTAATTTTGCTTTCTAAAGATTAATTACATACAACTTGGAAAAAGCATCCAGTTATACAAGATATCCAACCAACCGAATACCTTTTCTAAATACCAGTTAAAAAAATGTGTTTGAAGCAAACAGTTGAAATGGCAATGTTTTATGAGAAGTGAAAAAGCCAAAAGTTCTTTTTAAAAAGCACAAAATAGCAATTCATTTTAAAATGAAACATGCACCATGGTTATGGTTTGTGTTGGTTTCTACAGTACCTTTCTTTAGTCCAGGAATGAAAGCTAAAAAGAGAGTTTAATAAAGTTAAACATAATAAATATTTACTCTTATTCTCAACACATTATATTAGGTAAACATGTAAATTATAATATATTACAATATATTTTTCAACTTCATTTTGCAGAGAGTATAATGATTGAGACAAATAAGGTAGAAAACTGATTGTACATGAAATCTGTCTCCCATAATACATTTTTTTCTAAAATCAGACCAAGCCTATGCTATATGCTGTCCTCTTGGAAATTAATGATTGGTCCTTTAACTAAAGGCATCAATATTGTTGAATGTAACATTTTGAGAGAACTCATATTTTCTAGTTTCATTTCCTTCAATAGCAAAGTACAATCATCTACTGAAATCAGTTTTTCTCAAGGAACCTATTACAGGAAATGTAGTATAAAGAAAAAAAAAATGTTTTTGCTCTGACTCCAAATCTGATATGGAAGAAAAAAAAAGTAATGGGAAAAAAACAAAAATCAACATACAACAACATGAGGATGATCCAAAAGGAATACTCTTATATTGGTTGAGACACTTTTTCTAAAATACAGCTATTTTCACACTAAAATTTTATTTATTTCTCACAATTAGAATATGAGAGACTGGAGGTCATTATACTTATTTTCCAGATTTAGGCATTGAATTGACTACATTCAAAACATTGTGAGATCAAAAATCAGTATACAATGAAAGTACCTTAACATAATAAAGGCTATCTATGACAAACCCTCAGCCAACATTATACTTAATGGTGAAAAACTAAAAACCTTCCAAGTTCAGGAACAAGGCTAGACTGTCACTAACACCACTGTTATTCAATATAACATTGGAGATCCTAGCAAGTGCAATCAGACAAGAGAAAGATATAAAAGGCATCCAAATAGGAAACGAAGAGGACAAACTGTCTCTATTTGCAAATGACATGATTCTCTATATAGAAAACCTTAAAAACTCCACAAGAACACTGCTAGAAACAATAAGCAAATACAGTAAAGTCTCTGGATACAAAAAATCAACATTAAAAAATCCATAGTGTTCCTATACTCTAATAATGAAGTATCAGAAAAAGTAGAAAAAATAATTCCTTTCGCAATTGCAACAACAACAAAAAATAAAATACCTAGGAATAAATTTAACAAAAAACAGTGAAGGACCTATATAATGAAAATACAAGACTCTATTGAAAGAAATCAAAGAAAAATACAAAGAAATGGAAAGATATTTCATGTTCTCGGATTGGAAGAATCAACATAGTTCAAATGACCATATTACCTAAAGCATTATACTGATTTAATGCAATCCCCATTAAAATCCCACCTGCATTTCTAAAGAAATAGAACAAAAAATCATCAGATTCATATGGAAGCATAAAAGACCTCAAATTGCCAAAGACATCCTGAGAAAAAAGAACGAGTCTAGAGTATCACTCTGCCCGACTTCAAATTATATTACAAAAGGACAGTAACCAAAACGGCATGGTATTGGCAGCAAAACAGACACACGGACAAGTGGAACAGAATTGAGAGACCAGAAGTAAACCCAATTTTATGTGGGCAAATAATTTTTGACAAAAAGTGGAAAACATACAGTAGAGGAAGGAAAACCTCTTCAATAAATGGTGCTGGCAAAACTGGAAAGCTACATGCAAAAAAAATGAAACTATATTGTTGTCTATCACCACATACACAAAATGACTCAAAATAAATTAAAGACCTGAATATAAAACCTGAAACCATAAAATGCATAGAAAAAAACAGAAACGAAACTCAAGGATTTTGGACTTAAAAGGATTTTATGAATTTGACCTCAAAAACAAAGGAAGTAAAAGCAGAAATAAATGAATGGGACTACATCAAACTAAAAGCTTCTGCTCAGCAAAAGAAATCATCAACAAGGTAAAGAGACAACCATCTGAATGGGAATATATATTTGTAAGCAACGCCTCTGATAAGGGACTAATATCCTAAATATACAAAGAATTCATAGGACTCAATAACCACAAACAAACAAACAAACAACAGACAAACAAAAAAACAATCCAATCAAAAAATGGGCAGAGGATCTGAACAGATACTTCTCAGAGGACATATAAATGGCCAACAAATATATGAAAAGATGCTCAACATTGCTAACTATTAGGGAAATGCAAATCAAAACCACAATGAGTTTCCATTTCACACCTGTTAAAATGGTTATAATCAACAGGATAAGTAATAAAAAATGCTGGAGAGGATGTGGAGATAAAGGAACCCTCATACTCTGTGGGTGGGACTGCGAATTGGTACAGCCTCAAAAAACTAAGAATTGATCTACCGTATGATTCAGCAATCCTTCTACTGGGTATTTACCCCAAAGACTTAAAAAATCATATCCATAAAGATATTCGCACACCAATGTTCATAGCAGGATTATTCACAGTGGCCAGGACATGGAAGCAACCAAAGTGTCCTACAATAGATGATTGGATAAAAAGTTGTGGTACACATATACAATAGAATATTACTCGCCATTTGCGATAACATGGATGGAACTCAAGATAATCATGCTAAGCGAAATAAGCCAGACAGAAAAAAGTTGAAAATCACATATCACTTATATGCAGGATATAAACCTAAAAGCAACAAGGGAATAGGACAACAAACAGCGACTCATGAACATGGACTATATAGACTGGTGGTTACCAGAGGGTGGGGTGGGGACGGAGTGGGGAGGTAGATGGGGTAAAAGGGGTCCAAATAGAGGGCTGGGGGAGAGTGAAATGGTAAAGGGGATTAAATATATGGTAGCTGAAGGAAACTGGATTTTGGGTGGGAAACACACAATAGAATATACAGATGTTAAATTATAATGTACATATGAAAATTATATAATTGTATTAACTAATGTTACCCCAATAAACTTAAGTAACAAACAAACAAACAAATAAATAAATAATGCAAATACTGTGAGGTAATGATTGCCCTAGGATAAATAGCAAAATCTGTTTTTAAACAAATGATTGTATGTTTATAAAAACTTCTATATGTGATGATCTAAACAAGACTCAGATATATTTTTTGTAAAATTTAAGGCCATAAGTAAAAATGATTTTCTGATATATTTAATAATATGCTTATAAGGACAAAAACTTTAAAGATAAATATTTTGAACTTGGTTAAAAATATATTTTGAATAACATTAGAATACTATTAAGCTAAGCACATATGAAATACTTAGAGAGAAGGAATATGTCAGAGATAGAAAAACATAGGTGAAAGTAATTTTTTTTAAGCAATGATGAGGATTAATGAGAGAACATTGCACATTTTAAGCGTCTTTGACATACAAACACTATATTATTTTTATAATAAGTGTTTCATCTGTAAGCAATGTAATTTAATGGTAATATAAGCCAAATTGTAAAAAAAAAAAAAAAAAAACAGTGCTTTAACAAGACATTGTGGGTAGGATTGATCTAAATACAATTCCACAACCTCCGCCTCTCAAATGATGGTTCTACTTCAATGATGAGTACTGTGAGCACGTGCACACACACGCACACACACACACACACACACACATTCAAAATTTATTATTGGAATAAATAAGCAACTCTTATAATATTTAAATACAGAGTTTTCAAATATACTGGAATGAGAAAGAAAGGCTGCTTTAGGTAGAGAAGTAATGAATTGTTTGCTTGCTTTCATTTTTAAGACTGCAATTTCAGTGTAGTCTAGACCTCATTTATCAAATCCTTTCTAATTTGGTAACATTCAACCAAAAAAAAAAAAAAAATGAATGTGATAGATCCGGACTTACATCTAAGGTTAAGGAGGTATCAAAAAAAAAGCAGAACAAGGGACATGACAACAATAGAAAGAAAACAAACATATTTTTAAAAACCTATCCCAGGAGACCTTTAGCTCTCAAGCTAAAAAATAAAAATTGGTTTTAACTTACTAAAGGCAAATATTGGTCAATTTGTCCTTAAAATCCAGGAGAATAAACAGATCTGCATAAAATTGTCAAGACTGACCCTAAGAGACACTTAAATTCATCACATGAAACATGGTCAAAAAAGGGAACTCCTCCTCCAAAGCAATATTTTATGCTAACACAGAAATAGATACATTCATTATAGTTGTGAGAATTTTTTCCTAAAATAAACTCCATCTCCAAATGTATCCCTATATCTCAGGCTGCTTCTTAATAAGTACTGTGAGCACGTGTGAGTGTGCACACACACATAAAATATTCTAATTATTATTTGGAATAAATAGGAACTCGTAATATTTAAAGATGGAATTTTCAAATATATTGGCATGAAAAAGAAAGTTGCTTTAGGCAGAGAAGTAATGAAGTAATGAAGTTTACATTTTTGAAGTATCTACACTGCTCAAGATTTTTGCACAATCAAGATAAGCAGTCCTTGTCCTTTGAGATATTACAGTCGATGTGAATCACTATGACTGAAATGAAATATTTTACTAATTAATGCAATCAAATATTATATTATGAATGACTATGTATATCATCTATGTGTAACTTAAAATGTAATTCTACTAATACACAAAATGAATGTATCTAACAAGGTAAATTTGTGTTCACCAAGAAAATTATTTTAGGTTATTAAGTATTCTCAAATTAAACTTATTAATTAATAAATTTAAACACAATAGTTCAGGTATCGTTATTTTTACACAAATGCAATATTATAAAATTTAAGTTTGTATAAGTTCTTGCTTTAAAATGTAACTGAGTTTTTTATATTATTTTCTGAATTTATAACACAAGTATCTTAATTAGTGAATTAAAATAACAGAAAGTACTGGGATTCTTGTCCTACAAAATTTAAATTAAGAAGACATACATTTTATAATAAAGAATGCAGCTCCTATTCAAGACACATAAAATTGCTAAAAATTTATCATGAGAACAATACCAAAACATGTTATATTATTCTATACAAAAACATTTAAATATTTCCTTCAAAATCCTAAAAACAAATATTTAAGTACCCAACACACACTAAAAACACCTGCCTAAATGTGAAAGAATTCTGATAAATATAGATAATGCTTGAAATACCTTAAGGTTCAATAGAGCTTACCACAAAACTGATAATGTTAGCATAGTGTTTGTTGAACAAGGACCATGAATCAGTCCATAATTAACATTTACTTCAAAAAAGTAGTAATGGTTGCAGTTACTTAATCATGTATAATTTTATTTAAATTATTGGTGTGACTTTGGTTAATAAAATTATATAGGTGTCAAGTGTACAATTCAATGATATGTCATATGTATATTGCATAATATATTCACCACCCAAAGTTAATTTCCTTCTGCCACCAAATATTTGACCCCCTTTAGCCCTATGTACCTCTTCCATTCCCCCTTCCCCTCTGGCAACCACTAATCCACTGTCCATGTCCATGAGTCTCTGTTAGTCATGTGTGTTTATTACTTTTAGTTTTACAGCCCACATATGTGTGAAATCATATGGTTCTCAACTTTTTCTAAGTTATTTCTCTTAGAATGATAATATTGAGATTCATCCATGTTGTTGCAAATGACAATATTTCACCTTTTCTTATAGCTGAGTAATATTCCATTGTATGTATGTACAATGTCTTTTCCAATCATCTATTGTAGGACATTTTGGTTACTTCTATGCCCTGGCCACTGTGAAAATGCTACTATGAACATCGAGGTGTATATATTTTTTTTGATAAATGTTTTCAGGATAGATACCCAGAAGAGGGATTGCTGCATCACATGGTAATTCAATTCTGTTTTCTGTTTTCTGAGGAACCTCCATACTGAACCTCCATACTTGTGGGAATGTACAACTTACATTCCCACAAGCAGTGTATGAGGGTTCCTTTTTTCTCCAACAACCTCTCCAACACTTGTTATTACTTGTCCTGTTGTTAATAACCATTCTATAAGTTTGTGAGATGGTATCTCATTTGGTTTTGGTTTGCATTTCCCTAATAGCTATGAAGTTGAGCATCGTTTCATATGTCTGTTGGGTATTTGTATATCTTCTTGGAAGAAATGTTTGTTCAGGTTCTTTTCCCATTTTTGTTTTTGTCGTTGTTGAGTAGTATGAATTCTTTGTATATTTTGGATATTGGGCCCTTATCGGAGGCATTTGCAAACATATTCTCCCATTTGAATGGTGCTATTTTGCCTTGTTGTTGGTTTCTTTTGCTGTGTAGAAGCTTTTTAGTTTGATGTAGTCCCATTAATTTATTTTTCTTTTGGCTTTTCTTGTTTTTTGAGTTGAAATTCATGAAAATTTCTCTAAATCCAAGGTCATTGAGGTTAGTACCTATGTTTTCTTCTATGCAACTTATTGTTTTAGATTATATATTCAGGTCTTTGATCCATTTTGAGTTAATTGTGGTGTGTGGTCATAGACAGTGGTCTAGATCCATTCCTTTGCATGTGGCTTTCCAGTAAGTTTTGATTTATGTAAAACTTAACATATATTCTAAGTTACTATGGGCTAATTTTTGAGAACTATTTCCTCATTTATTTTTTTATGCCAGCCCCACATGAGTATGTACTGAAGGTCATATAACTTTTCAAACTCAGTATAAAAAAAACACGATATACTTGAAGACTTTATTACCAAATTAACAGGCCAACACCTAGTTTTCTTTGAATCATGCTAATTGTAAAACTTTCTATGGTATATGCCAAAAAGATCCAATTCTTCTTGATGTATCATTCAAATTACCCCAGTGTGTTTCCTGTTGATTGCAAAACTAATAACTGGCATTATTGTACTTATGTAAATTGCATAGAGTCTGAACCACAAAAATAGTGAAGCTCAAATCAAATTTCTGTTCAAATTATATGAAAAGTTAAGGCTACAAATGCAGAAAGCTTCAAGGTGATTGATATAATGAGCATCTAATTTACAGTTAAGACAATGTTGCAAACATAAAATTCTCATCTCTGTATATTAAATTTCCATCTGTATCTCGCTGGGTCCTGAGTTTCTATAAAAATTAGTTTACTACTAGATCAATAAATATTAATTTCAAAATTGACAACAACTAAAATCATAGTGTTGTCTTTATCATAGTTGTAAATAAAATCTTAGAAATTAGAATGAAACATTTTCATTAAATATACAATTACCATTTTCTACATTAATAAGATATTGGTTGACAAAACTTCTGCTCGGCCATACTAAATGACTCCTTTTCCTTTATTGCCTAGAGCTGTATGTTTCTAAATTTCTGAAATAGTTCATTTCTCCTATTCACAAAATCTTCCTAATCCACAAATCATTGGCTACATTTTCTACCTTTTTTATTTAGGGGATGTATTTACCACTATTACAAATAGTACTTTGAAACATCATTTTTTTTATGTTGACAGTACCCAAGCATTTCAGAATGCAAAAAGATACAACTTATGTTTTACCTAGAATAAAATAAGTTTCTAGGCCAATGACCAGAGCCCTTAACAAGTCATCATACTCAGTATATGAGGAAATGGAATCAAGAGAAATGAAATGACTTAAAGGGTACAAACTTGCAACTCAAAAATGAATAAGTTCTGGAGATTGAAAGCACCACATAGTGATTATGGTTAATAATACTGTATTATATACTTCAAAATTGCTAAGAGTCTAGATCATAAATGTCCTCACCTCAAAAAATAAATAATAATTAATTGACGTGTTAGACTTATTAGTTAAAGCTATAGTGGTAATCGTATTGCAATATACAAATGTATGAAATTGACACACTATACAACTTAAATTTGCACAATGTTATATGTCATTTATATCTCAATAAAAATAATTTAAAAGTAAAAGAAAATGAAATTATTTGTCTAAGAGCCACACAATGAGAGAAAGAAATAAAATTAAATTTATGTTTTCTCTCCTAAAGAAGTCACACGCTACGAAAAATTACCATTTATTGATAATTTTCAAGAGATGGAAACAATACGTGTATCCAAACTTATTTGCCCAAGGCAAATCTTTATTGCATGGAGTTTCAAAAATCAGTGCTTTTAGAATGTATCCATGGGAAATTCCAATTTAGATAAATATTAAATGTAATTTACCTCCTCATGTACACACCAATTGACAAGGTAAGAAAAAGAGAAAAGCATAATTTAAGAATTAAAAATCTTGACAAGTTCAAAAAAATTGATAATGCCTATTAAAAATAGTAATCTGCAATTCATCTTGGTCCTAAAGAAAATGGAATGTAATTTCTCTCTTTTCCTTAAAGATTTAAGGCAAAAATAGTGTCATCGCAAAATCTGTCCTTAATGTTTTAAATGGTTCAAAACCATGTGGAATGAATCTACCCAATTATAATAATTCCTTTTGAGAGTTATAATTAAGATAAGAAAAATTCTGAGTTATACAGGACTGGATACCTGAGGGGAAAAAAACCTCATGTGAACATATTATTTTGTCACCTGTTTTTCTCCAAATAATTTGGCTTTGTTAATCACATGGTAAAATTGTTCTAAACAACACAAATATTAATTTCAAATCCTCTTGGTTTAGTTTGGTTATTTAAAGGGAGAAGACCCTTCTTTTAAGGATTAAGCTGGCTCTCAGAAAGGCACTCAAGAAACTAAAACAGTTAAGGACTGAGCTTTTCATGAAAGTAAAAGTGGGAATTGGTTTTGCATTCCATGGGAAGTTCCTACCAAGGCCTTGGTTATACTACCGAAAGAGGTGTGTGAAGCAGTTCTGATAATATACAAAATTAAATGATTTTGAGACATTCTGAAAGCAAAAGTTTCAGAGCTATATCCATTACTTTCTTTGGCAAAAAAAAAAAAATACTAAGAAATCAACATTTCTGAAATTTGCCTCTAAGCGACACAAAATATTTAAAACAACTGCTGCTCTCAAACATTTCACACCTTGTAATATTCAATCTGTTCTTGAGTGGATGAATTCTAAATTAAGACCATTTTAAAACAGGACTGGGTAGTGTCTCTGGTCTTTAGGTCTAAAGAGAAATTGATTTTTAAGGTATATTCTCTTGCCTGATTTAATACAGACAAATACTCCAAGGTAATAGTGTATAATCTGTACACTACTAAAGGATTTAAGTTTTTTAATCTCTTCCTTGTGAAATTAAATACGTTTTTTTTTTTTTAAAAAATCAGTTTATCCAATTTTAGAAGCTTTTCGCTGGCTTGTCAACAAAACCATTTGTTGTGTACATAGAAAAATAACAGACATAAACCTCAATTATATTTAGAGACATGTACTATAATATCCTTTTCTTTTTTATTAAACTTATTGGGGTGATATTGGTTAATAAAATTATATAGGTTTCAAGTGTACAATTGAATAATACACGATATGTATATTGCATTGTGTGTTCACTACCCAAAGTCAGATTTCCTTCTTTCACCATATATTTGACCCCCTTTACCCTTATTTACTTCCTCACTTCCCACTTTCCCTCTGGTAACCACTAAACTTTTGTGTCGATGAGTTTTTGTTTGTTTGTCTTGTTCATTTGTTGCTTTCAGTTTAATATCCCACATATAAGTCTGTCTATGGCCATATCATCCTTAACATGTCCGATCTTGTCTGATCTCAGAAGCTAATAAAATGTTCTTTTAAAAATAAGTTACTTCTTAGAGTAAAAAACATTTGAAAACTTTCCCTCATATTTTCACCAACCTGCTTGCTCTATAGCAAACTAATTTAAAAATCCACTGTAGTATAAAGAAAAAGAATAAGTAATTAAAATCTCTGTATAGCATAAGTGGATGTGATATCAAGAAATGGCTTTTACTAAAACATTGAAGTTATTATTTCACTAGTGAAAATCAATTTTGTAAATTCTACAGATTATTTTGCCCTTATATATGAATAGATACCTAGATAAAATATATGAGGCTCTGTACATTCCGTAGGATATAGTTTGGAGACAAAGATACTTCACTGGAGATAGGTTTATGTTTATATTTTGATACTTCACTGGAGATAGGTTTATGTTTATTTTTATACACATCTATATTATATATTATAAACATATTACATTTTTTCTATTACATATTGCCTATGCAACAGAAAACCAGAAAGAAAATACATCATATAATTATTATTTCAAAAATATCTGCTTTAACTCTACTTTGGGCAGAGATAGATACTTTTTATACATGGAAGCATGATTTTTCAAAATCTATAAGAAATATAAACTAATTTCAATAAAATTCTATTTTTCACTGTAATAAATATTCTATAGTTCTCCAAAGAAATGTTCTATTAATTTTATTTTTTAAGTTCTCTACAAAATGAGAAAGATAGTGAACATTACATATTGATAGTATTTCTTTCTCAATACATCAATTTAGAGAGACGTATCTGGATAAACTACTTAGAAAATACCAAATATATTGATTATTGTATTGTGCATATATAAATATCTACATGTCACATATTTTAACAGATAAAATGATTGAAAGAAAAAAATATGATGTTGTAAGTGCAATTCAACTTGATGAGTCTTTTTATGAATACGTTTTCATCTTCTCATATGCTATAATAGCACTTCCTGAAGTTGCGATTTCTTGTAATCACAGACATAAATTAATACCAGTTGAATCATAGTACCAGCTGGTAATTTTTTAATAATTGAGGACTTTTTTAATTGTCAACTCTGTATTCTTTCATATAATATATAGAGAGAGACTTTTTGGACAGAAGACAATCACAAGCTTTGGCAGAAATTTTCATTCTTGGAACTAACTGGTTATTTACATGTTGTATTTTAACATTTGGGAAAGGAGTTAGTCTTAAAGCAATAGGCCATTAAAAAAGGTCTCAGGCTAGTTTAATTGTTTTTTAACATCTTGGGACATTATATTGAAAAAAAGTAAAAAGTAAATATATCGCAAGACCTGTTTTTCCATTAGGACAATTTAAAAAAATGAAATAAATTCACGTTTGCTTTATATTAAAAAAAATATTATTTTTAAAATTTTATTCTAAATTATTTTAAAAATTTAGTGTTTAATGTCAATATCCATACATAATTGTTATCTATCAAATTATTTAGTTTTATATTTCAAATGTTAATGGATAAACCTGACATATGGAAACCTAGCAGGAGATTTTAGGAATAAGCAAGAAGAGACTTTTTTTTCCACTGGTGAAACATTGGGTATCTACTGTGGAGTACCAACCTTCTTAGATGATATGTTGATAAATATTTTATGTCAGCAAAGAACAAAGCATAAAAGACAGTGCTACAAACATGAAGAGGAAATGAAAAGTAGAAGCAAGCTATTTCAAACTGAATTAAATAAAAGTTTATATGCACAGGAAGAGAAGTATGAAGGACTTATTTTATCAGTATGACAGATTAACTGACTGCATAAGACATGTTAAAAGGATTTTTGAATAAACCAAATGCTATCTGCCTTAGAAATCATCTGTACCTTGTGATTAGAAGACACAGATTCAAGATAATGGCTCTTTGGGTACTCAAACTATAAATATATTTTTGGTATTTGTAAAAAGAGCATATCATTAAAAGATAAAATATTACTTAAGCTCTACTTTTTGCATAATAAGGAAGGAAATATAAATCTTTCATATAGTATAAATTTGATTCCATATTCGCTTGAATTCATAAGTATCAATCTCTCCCTTTACTTAGCTAAGTTTTTCAAACATAAAATTATAATGTTTCTGCTAGCTAGGTTGGGAAATTGATGCAAGAATTAGGTCAAATATGCAGATTAGCATTGCTAAGAATTTGACTGAAATTTAGTCTAAGGGAATCTAAGCCATGACCAACCAAGGCATTTATTTAAAATGTATGCTACTCCTATCCAGTCTTCTAATGCTCATTGTGCTCAATAAAACGTTATGACACAAGGATGTATAAAAGAGACAATCCCAATGTTCTAGGCAGGTCCCTTGATCACTCGACCTTTTAAGTAGCATACATTCTTATTCAGCTTCTATGTACGTACTTGATCATGCAGAGAAATTATCACTGTTCAATCATTTTGCACAGTCTCAACTTGCTGAAAAAAAATCCAAAAGTGATCCTACTTTACCTTATGCTTTTTTTTACATAGAATTAATTTCAAGTTCTACATGTACTTTCATTAGTGAAAATTGAAGAAAAATTTATTAATTAAGTCAAATACCCAAACCACAGTGTGTGTTTCCAAAGCAAAACAATCACTTATTCTGATTTTAACTATAATTTGAAGTATTATACCTGGATTGCAAGTGTCAAAAGGGAGAGATATATATTTATATTTTAAATAAATAGTATCTGATTTAGAGGTTTTCTAGTTAAGATGGAGAAGTAGGTAAAGTCTATGCTTGCCTCCTCTCACGACCACATCAACATTATAACTACACTACAGAATACCTGTAATTGGGAGTTACCTGAAGTCTAGCTGAACAGAAGCTCTACAACTGGAGACTCAAAGAAGAAGCCACTCAGAGACTGGTAGCAGGGGCAGAGACATGAAACGAACTGGTCTCATACCTGTGTGTGGCAGTTGAGAGTTGGGAGAAATATGTCCACCACAGAGGTTTCCTCCCCACTTCCAACCCCCTGGAAGAGCAAGGAGTCCCTGCCCCCACACCAGACTCATCAGCCAAAAGTTCCAGTGCCTGAAAAAGTCTCCACAACTTCTGGCTGTGAAAACTGGTGGAGATTGTGACAGAGTGAGATGGAGGGCTGAGGGAGTTGCAGCCTTTCCTCTTAAGGGGCCCGGGCACAAACTTACTCACTGACAGACTCACTGGCTCTGAGCTCCAGCGCTGAGTCAGCAGCTTGAAAGGGAGGAACTGAGTTGTTGGGCTTCGGGGTAAGACCTGAACTGAATGGGCAGCTTTTTTCCCAGACAGAAATACAGACAGAGGGCATTGTTCCTTTGTTGAGCCCTACCCCACTTGGCTTGCAGACCCAGGGGGCTGCCACATCTGAATTTCCATCAACCTGGTTAACACTTCGCCCTGCTGAGTCTCTTTGAGACCCTGCTCCCTCCCAATTTGCAGGCCCACCCAAGTAACTTCCAGGGGATTTTCCATACATACAGCCTGTCTTGGCTTATGCTATGACTTTCCTAAAATTTCTCAAAGGTTTACAAAACCAAAACAAGCAGCATCTGGCCTAGCTTGCCCCATACCTCCTGCTAAGCAGCCCCAAGCCCAGCACTAGTAGAAACTGGCTCAGTTAGTGGTTTGGCCTCTTGAAGCACTTCCAAAACACAGTATGTGTGGTGGCCAGCTGTGGATTGCTTGATGGTTCATGCCCGGTGGCCACAGGCAGGGTGTAAGCTGCAGATGAACTTGGCCTGTGACAGGACCCCTCCCAGGAGGCCCTAGCTTGCATGCCTGGTAGCCCAGCTTTGGTCTGAGCCAGAGCACTAACCTGTGGTCACATCTGAGGACAACACACACAAAGGGCAGACAGAGCAGTTACAGAGCCCTGCTAAAGCAAATCCTGCTCTGTAGGGTCAGTCCCTGCACAACAGCTCCTCTTACTGGTCACCGTCAGTCATCACAATCAATCAGTCTGAGAGTCAATCCCTCCCATTGATGAGTGAACAGGAGAGTACACACAATCCATATAAGGGACATAGATGGAGCTCCTAGCTCAGGTGACCAGGAAAGACTGTGCCATGGTAACCCACAGCACACCTACTACCTAAGGCCACTCTACTAAGAACAGGAGACATAGCAGCCCTACCTAATAAATTGAAACAAACACAAGTATGCAGCTCAAATGGGAAGACAAAGAAACATGTCCCAGACAAAAGAACAGAACAAAGCTCTAGAAAAAGAACTAAATAAAATGGAGGGAAGCAATCTACCAGATGCAGAGTTCAAAACACTTGTTATAAGATGCTCAATAGTATTTGACTTAAATAAGATCTAGGAACAGTGTTTTGTTTTGTTTTGTTTTCTACAAGAAGATATATTTTTTTATTATAGGTTATCCCCCATAGATGATTAATTTAAAAGGATAATAATCAGTTTTATTATTTATTATAAAATACTTAAATGAATAACATCAAAAAGAGCCAAAGCTATTTCATCATTACATTTTTCAACATGAAGCCATATTATACAAGTATCAATAAACTCCGTAGACCTATCAAAAAATCCTTCCTTTTTGAAAATGGGCACTTTCTGGAATGGATACACAGCATTCCAGCTATCACTTTGTCTTTAATTAAAATAATTTAAATGAGATACATTAGAAAGAAGATAAAATTTACAATTAATTATATAATCTAAGTCAAGATTTTAGGAGTCATAATAGAATGTAGCAGTAATGCTAATAAATAATTGTGGTGCCACTAAACCTAAAAACATTAATAAGTAAGTGTGACTACTTGACCAAAAAACGTCTCTAAGAATATCTTTTACATAAGTGAAACTATCTTCAGGCCATGTATCATCAAAACCCAAACATATTTTTCTGGGGGAAAGATACAGTATATGCAGGAGCATATAATCATTTATTAATAAATTCTGTCAAATATTCTTTGTTTGTTTGTTTAAGGCTAATGTAGTCCAGTATAGGAAACAAATACACAAAATAATCCAGAAGAGTGTCTGGCCCTAATCAGCACTTCATGAATATTTGCTGAATGAATGAAAACAGGTTGAATGTTTGAGTGTCAATATGCCACAATTACCTTGTGACACTCCTTCCAGCTCAGTGAAAAAGAATAAAACCAAACCTAAGGCTAAAAAAGTCTGTAATGTGTGCCTGTATCTAACCCATTTGTCACTCTTTTAGGCAAATTTCTAAATGGCCTTTTTGTCAGACTTATATAATCCATCTCTATTATAATAAACATTCTTCTGAATCACTATCTTCATTTGCCAAATCATGAATTCTTTGCCAATAAGAGTTTTGGAAACTTACATCCTTCTTGCTTTTTAATCTTAAAAGAAGAAAGAATACTTCATGCCAACTCTACTGGACAGAATTCCATATCTGAAATACTAAATAAAGCATCTCTAACACCGATTGAACAACAAAAAAATTAATAATTTATTATGTTTCATGCATTGCTACATATTGAGAATTATTTGGTAAAAAGAAACATGGGTCTATAGCCATGCTACCTTAAACACGCCTGATCTCATCTGATCTCGGAAGCTAAGCAGGGCCTGGCCTGGTTAGTATTTGGATGGGAGACCATCTGGGAAGACCAGGTGCTGTAGGCATAAAAAAAAAAAGAAAAAAAAAGGAAAAAGAAAAGAAAAGAAATATGGTCCCAGACCACCTGGCTCTAATATTCTATTAAAAAAAAAAAAAAAATATATATATATATATATATATATATATCATATAATAGAAGACATGCTAATGTACAGGACTCCATTTAGCATTTTTGGGCAGTTTTGTCATTTTGTGATTGGTATACCATATAAATGATTTAACTTCAGTGAGTCACTTTAAATTGGGCATTTCCTTATAGGCTACTGATCCAAATTATCTCTTTATATCTCTATATAAGTACAGATACAGATCATAAACATCATCTCAATTAAACTATCTTTAGTACTTTAAATTTTAAAATATGATCAAACAGCTAACCTCTCTCTCTTCTCGCTCTTCCTTTCCCTGTGTCCATATATATATTGCGAGTAGGTAAGGTTATGATTTTAAATGTTGTTAATATTACAAGGTTCAAAAACTGTAGTGCATACAAATTTCACCTGATTTACAGGTATCTGCAATCAAGGTAAAGCTTTACCCTTAAGAATGTAAATGTTTTAAACGCTATTGCAAATGGAAGAAATGTCTTTATTTGGTTTTCAAAAGAGATCTGAACCATAGATTCTCTCAGTAGAAAGAGTATTTGAAAAATAATTTATTAGATAGAGAAATATCTAAGTATATATATACCTAGTACTATAAAATAGAAACGAATTTTATTCTGTAACTAAATAGTTGGGATATATTTAATTTTTAAGACTTTTGAATTTGATAGCATTTAAAAGTATCTAAATTTGACTACTGGATAGAAAGATAACTGACCCAGTTTTCAAATATCCACCATTACATTGCTTACTTGGTATGTAACCTCCACTGGCTTAAAGTAATTTGTGAAGTCAATACATGTGTATACTTCAAACAATTAAGACAAGAGTTCACTTCTTATATTTTTATAAGTAATGTTGATAGGATCAAATTCAGAATGGATACTCATGACTATAATACTTGCTATCATTTTTCTATGCTGCAGTATATTGGGATATGAGAGTACAAATGAAATGTTTATCACACAGAAAGAAACTGCATTTTGTTAGTTACATTGACTTAGCACTCAAGGAAGTCACTTGGTTTATATAATTAATTTATAATCCCAAGTTGATATTTAATACTGTATAATATGTATCTTTACTGTCACATTATAAGACAGAATTTAGGAGACGAAACTGTGTACCTCAAATACTATATTAAAATATTGAAGTATCCATAAATGTGCAACATAATTCTATATGAGCCATTCTCTAAATATATAAGGACACCTATAAAAGAAGGGCAGAAGACACAACAAACACAATAATATAGAAATAAAAGAAGGAAAACATATAAATACTCAAATATTGTATTATACTCTATACATATTACATAACATTATACATATATATGTGTGTATAAAATATATAATTTTGTTTTGTTTTTAGATCATCTGTTTTGCACTATAATGCTCAAATACCATTTCCATGCTTAATCCATCAGCATGGATTCATCTTGTTCTTACAGGAAGTTTTTGTTGTAGATATTAGCGAACTCAAAATCAGTAGTTAAACTTGCCCAAGCTAATAAGGCTATAAATATTTGGAACTAGAGGTTCTAGTCAAGATGCAGGGTAGGTAAATGTGGTGTTTGCCTCTTCCCAAGATCAAGTAAAATTACAACTAAATTATAGCACATCAGCCAGGAGATCATCTGAAGACTAGATGAAACAGAAGTCTTATAATAAAGATATAAAAATAGGCCACACTGAAACTGGTAGGAGGGGCAGAGATGTAAATGGGCTGGTCCACAACTATGTAGGGGGTTGAACATCAGGAGGGATTTTTGACTGTGAAGGCCCCCAGAGGAGCAAGGGGCTCTAGCTCCACACCAGGACTACACAGCTCAGGCTTCCAGTGCCAAAAAGAGGAGTTCCCACAAAATATGGCTATAAAAATCAATGGGAATTCCAACCATCCAGGTGAGATAAAATGAATTAAAAATCCAGATATCCTCTTAAAGGGCCCATGCAGACTCACTCACAGACACTACCCCTGGACTTAGAGGAGGGACATAGCCTGGAAGGCCTCAGAGACAGACAAGGAAGACTGAGGTGTGAGTTGTGTGGCTACAAGGCAAGGGCTGGAGGGACAACCCCCCTTATCCCTGCCTTGAACACTCCTCCTGTGCAGCCTACAGGTGGGTACCCTCTTGCCGGTGTTAAGCCCCTCCCTCCCACACACACACACAGCAAAACCTGAATCTGCATTGCTCTGGTGATCTCCAGTCACTCCACCCTGGTGACTCCCTGGGACCCTGCCCAACTTATCTGGAAAATTGCAGGAGGAATGCTAATGGCTGGGCAACCAGCCCCACCCCACCCTCTTGGCAGGAAGATCCTTCAGCCGCAATCAACAGACCTTGGCTAGCGCACCATTGGAGACGATTCAGGTAGCCCTGGTTTGAGTTTCAGTATTTATTTAACAAATCTTGGAGTTCTGTGGGCCCAAGGAGGCAGTGACTTTCCTTGGTGCAATCTGAGGCTTTTGCAAGTTGCCATATGGCTCAGCACTAGCACCAAATCTTATTCTGCACTTACTTGGTAAACACTGCTCCAATTTAGTGACTTCCCAAGACCTCACCTCACACAACTTGCATAACTTCCCAAGGCTCTTACAAGCTACTGAGCCTTACAAGCAGCCACCAGGCAGCCTCAGGACTTGGGATGCCCTGGGCCTTTGCTAAGTTGCCCAGGCCAGTACTGGGGCAGCCAGCCTCAGTAAACCATGTGGCCACTCCCACATGCCTCCAGGTCCAGCAAAGGCAGAGAGCAACCAACAAAGAATGCTTTGAAACTCCTACCAGGTAGACCTAGGTAAATCACAGGCCGTGGCTGACATTGGCCTGCATTGGAACTCCTCCCAAAGGGCCCCAAAATGAACACACCCAGAGGCTGGTATCTGACCACAACAGAGTACCACCTGATTAGGCCCACAAATGACACACATAAATGGGTGGTT
This sequence comes from Eonycteris spelaea, assembly GCA_003508835.1. Lineage (NCBI taxonomy): Eukaryota > Metazoa > Chordata > Mammalia > Chiroptera > Pteropodidae > Eonycteris > Eonycteris spelaea. Next base: position 110,766 of record PUFA01000528.1, read on the forward strand.
TCAACAAGCACAGAAAAACCACTCTGTGAGATAAGACCCAACACAAGAGCTCTTACCCTGTGAGTGTGTCCAATCCTCACAGCCAGTCAGCTGGAGAGTCAATCCACCACTGATGATGCCAATAGCAATCAAGGCTCAACTACAACAGAAAACACACACAACTCACAAGGGGAACTCCTGGAGCACCCAGAGCATATGACTGGGGAGAGCCAATGGGCCAACAGGACATCTACTATATAAGGTCACCCAACCAAGACAGAGAGATGTAGCATATCTACCTAACACATAGAAATAAACACAAAGAGTCAGCCAAAATGAGAACGAAAGATGTCTCGAATAAAAGAACAGAAGAAAACTCCAGATTATAACAAACAAACAAACAAACAAACAAAACAAACAAACTAAATGAAATGGAAGCAAGTAACTTATTAGGTTCAAAGTTTACAACACTAGTTATAAGGTTGCTCAACAAAATTAGAGGAAGAATAGATGATCTCAGTGATAACTTCAACCAAGGGATAGGAGATAAAAAAAAAAAGACACAAAAACCTTAAAAAAGAACCAGTCAGAAGTGAAGAATATAATAACTGAAATGAAAAACACACTAGAAGCAAAAGACTGAATCAGTGATTTGAAAGAAAAGGTAGCAGAAAATACCCAATCAAAACAGAAAGAAATAAAAAGAAGCAAAAAAATGAAAAAAAGTTTAAGGGGTCTCTGGACATCAAAATAACAACATTCTCACTGCAAAGGTACCAGAAAAAAAGAGACAGAGGGATTGAGAGCCTATTTGAAGAAAAAAATGGGGAAAAAAAACTTTAACAACCTGGTGAAGAAAATTGACATACAACCCCAGGAAGTGCAGAGAGTCCCATGAGTGAAAGACAATGAGAGAATCTTAAAAGTGGCAAGAGAAAGACAGTTAGGCTGCCTACAAGGGAGCTCCCATAAGACTGTCAATTGATTTCTGAAAAGAACTTTGCAGGACAGAAGGGATTGGCACAAAATGTTCAAAGTTATGAAAATAAAGAACCTACAATCAAGACTATTCCACACACTAAAGCTATCAATTAAAATTGAAAATTATAACTCAATAACAAAAACAACAACAACATCTGATTGAAAAATGGGCAGAGCACCTGAACAGACACTTCTCTCAAGAAGACATACAAATAGCCAACAAACATATGAAAAGATGCTCATCATCACTAGCTGTTAGGAAAATGCAAATCAAAACCACAATGAGATACCATCCCATACCTGTTAGATAGCTTGTTATCAAACAGGACAAATAAGTGTTGGAGAGGATGTAAAGAAAAAGGAATCCTCACACTCTCCTGGTGGGACTGCAAATTGGTATAGGACACTGTGGAAAACAATATGGAAGTTCCTCAAAAGACCAAGAATTGATCCAGCAATGCTCCTACTGGGTATCTACCTGAAAGACTTGAAAACATATATCCAAAAAGATATTTGCACACCAATGTTCATAGCAGCATTATTTATGGTGGCCAGGACATGGAAGCAACCGAAGTGTCTTATGATAGATGATTGCTAAAGAAACTGTGGTACATATATACAATGGGATATTACTCAGCCATAAGAAGAGATGAAATACTGCCATTTGCCACAACATGGATGGACCTTGAGATAATCATGCTAGGCGAAATAAGCCAGACAGAAAATGTTGAAAACCACATGATATCACTTATATGTGGGATAAAAAAACTAAAAGCAACAGATGAATAGAACAAAAAAACAGAGACTCATGGTCATGGACAATAGACTAGTGGTTACCAGAAGGGAGGAGGGGAAAGTAAGGGGAGAGTAGATGGGGTAAAAGGGGTCAAATATTTGTTGACAGAAATTAAATCTATGGGCAGTGAACGCACAATGCAATATATATGTCTTATTGTTGAATTGTACACCTAAAACTTACTGGATTTCGTTCACCAACATTGTCATAATTAAAAAAAAGTTAAAGGTGAGATAAAGAGCTTCCCAGACAAGAAAAAGGTAAAAGAATTCTTCACTACTGAGCCAGTATTACAAGAAATGTTAAAGAAACGCCCTTAAGGGGGAAAAATAAAATGTGAATAATAAAACAGCAACAGTTATATACCTATCAATAATTACTTTAAATGTAAATGGATTAAATGATTTAATCAAAAGAGATATGGTAGCTGGTATGGATAAGACCCATTCATATGCTGTCTATAAGAGACCCACACACACACATACTGAGAGGTATGGCAAAAGACACTTTATTCAAATAAAACTGAAAAAAAAAAAATGGAGTAGCAATACTTTAGATAAAATAGACTTTAAAACAAAGGCATAATACGAGACAAAAAAAGGGCATTATATCATGATATGATAAGGATGATGCAACAAGATTGACATAAAAACCTAGTAAATATTTAACACACTCAGTGTAGGAACACCTAAATATATAAAGCAATCATTGACTGATGTAAAAAGAGAGATCAACAGTAATACACTTCATACTAGGAGAATTTAATGCCCATTGACACCAATGGACAGATCTTTCAGACAAAAATCAATAAGAAACAGGGGTCCTTAAACAACACATTACACCAGATAGATTTAATTGATATTTTCAGTTTCACCCAAAGCAGCAGAATATACATTCTTCTCAAGTGCACGTGGGACATTTTTCAAGAGTAGAGCATGCGTTAAGCCACAAAACAGCATCAGTAAATTTAACAAGGCTGAACTCATATCGAGCCTCTTCTCAGACCTTAACAGTATTTAAAAACTGCACGTCGATTACAAGAAAAACTTGAAAACTGCACAAAACACAATGAAGGCTTAATACCATGCTACTAAATAATGAATGAGTTAACAATGAAGAAATAAAACAAGGAAGAAATCAAAAAATTACCTCGAGACAATGAAAATGAAAACACAATGTTCCAAGTTTTATAGGACACGGCAAAAGAAGTCCTAAGAGGGAAAATTCAGCAATATAAGTCTACCTCAGAAAAACAAGAAAAAGCTCAAAAAAACAATCTAATCCTACACTAAAAGACCTAGGAAAAGAACAACAAACAAAGCCGAAAAAGTAGAGAAAGAAAATAATAAATATTAGATGGAAATACATAAATAAAGTCTGTGAAAAAAAATACAAAAGACCAATGAAACCAAGAGCTGTTCTCTGAAAGATAAAAATTGATAAGCTCTATATGCAGAGCCATCAGGAAAAGAGACAGAGGTTACAAAAAAATCAAGAAATGAAGAAAAAAAAAAAAGTGACAACTGACTCCAAAGAAATACAAAGGATTATAAGAAAATACTGCAAGCACTGTATGCCAACATATTTGGACAATTCTGGAGAAATGTATAAATTTCTAGAAACATTCAATTTCCCAAGACTAAATCAAGTAGAAACAGAAAATCTGAACTAATCTATTACACTAACAAATTGAACGAGTAATCAAAAACTCCCAAACAAATAAAAGTCCTGGACCAGACTGCTTAACAGCGTGAACTTTACAAAATTTTTAAAAGAATAAACACCTATTTTTCTCAACTATTCAAAAATTCAAGAGGAGGGAAAGCTCCCAAAACTCATATAGAAGGCACATTACCATTGATTCCAAACCAGACAAGACATTACCATAAAAGACAATTATAATCTGATATCCCTGATGAACATAGATGGAAAAATGCACAACAAAATAGCAGCAAACAGAATCAACAATACATTGAAAAGATAATACATCATGATCAAGTTGAATTTATTCCTGGGATGCAAGTTTGGTTCAACATTTGCAAAACAATTAATGTGATATTACCACATTGACAAGTTTGAAAGTAAAAAATCAAATGATTTTAAAAATAGATGCACAAAAAGCATTTGACAAAATCCAGCATTCATTCATGATAAAAACTCTCAGCAAAATGGGAGTAGAGGACACATTATCTCAACATAGTAAAGCCAATATTGGACAAACCCACAGCTAACATCATACACAGCAGGGAAAACGTTTAAAACAGTTTTCCTTAAGATCAAGAGAAAGACAAGGGTGCTCACTTTCACCACTTTTATTCAATATAGATTGGAAGTCCTAGCCACAGCAATCAGACAAGAAAAAGAAATAGGAGGGAAAAATGGCATAGATGATAGAAACTCTGTCATCCCTCTGGCGACCAAATCAGACTTGTGACAGAAACAAGGAGCAGCAGCAAGGAAAAATTATCCTGGAATCTAGATGAACAAACCATACAACTAGAAGCAATCCAAGAAAGCACCCTGCAATGGCGGAGGGTAGGATGGGGCGAGAACACGGGGCTGCCACGGTGTGAGCAGCTGAGTGAGAACGAGGCTGTGGCAGCAGCAGTGGCAGAGCTTCTTAAAGGGGCTGCATCTGCGAGCAGATTTTCACTGTGACCCACCTGCTAGCTCTGAGCACCAGTGTCAATTTTGCTGCGTGCATGGGGCATCAAGGACTTACAGGGAGACATTGTTGGAGTGAGGGCCTAGGCGAGATTGGCACTATACAGAAGTGCCAGCAGTATCCATTGTTCCCTTTTGAGCCCTCCCCCATCCCAGTGCTCAGACACAGCGCCACCATAGCCGAGAGGTCATTAAACTTGATAGCAGAGGTCTCTCCACCCAGAGGATTCCCTGAAACCTCGCCTTCCCCAACTCGCAGTCCCACAAGCCACATCCAGGTATATCCTCAGCAAGCCAGGTGCTCTTTGCTGAGCAGCGCCTAGACTCACGTTGGCGCCAACTGGTCTCAGTTTCTGGTGTGGATTTTTGAAGCAACTATAAGCACAACATCTGTGGATTGCTTGCTGAATCTTAACAGGTGGCACCAGAGGGTAGAAGCTTGGGCTAAGTTTGGCCTTCAGTTGAACCTGTCTCAGGACTGTGCCACTGGACACCTACTTCACAAATCCACACTAATAAACCAGGAGACTTAGGAGCTTTGCTTAGTACGTAGAAGACAGACACAGAAAGGCAGCCAAAATGGGAAGACAAAGAAGCAGAAACCATATGAAGAGAACAGAACAGAGATCCAGATATAATGGAGTCAAGTAATCTAACAGATGCAGAGTTCAAAACACTGGTTATAAAGATGCTCAATGAACTTTTGGAAGTGTAGATAAAATCAAAAACAGATAAAAAACATAAAAATGGAAATGGAAATTATAAAAGGGAACCAGTCTGAAATGAAGAACACATTATCTGAGATGAGAAGTATATTAAATGGAATAAACAGGAATAAACAAAGTGAATAAAGAAAAGGATCAAATGCCCTATCTAGAGGACAGAAAAGCCAAGGACACGCAATCAGATGGCAAGAGATAAGATGCCAAGACTATACAAATAATTAAAGGACATATGGGACACTGTTAAGGTCCAAATATCAGCCTGATAGGCATAACTGAAGAAAATCAAGATGTTGAACAGCTGTTTGAAGAAATAATGATGGAAAACTTCCCTAACCTGGTGAAGGAAATGGACATGGAAGCTCAGAGAATTCCAAAAATCAGGGAGCCAAAGAGGCCCACACCAAGACATCATAATTTAAATGCCAAAAATTAAATACAATGAAAGAATATTAAAAGCGGCAAGAGAAAAACAGATAGTTACTTATAAGGGAATACCCATAAGTCTGGCAGCTTATTTCTCAAAAGAAACTATGCAGGATGGAAGAAGGACTTGGCAAAAAAATGTTCAACAGGATCATGACCCAGGATCTACAGTCAACAATAATTTATCCAGCAAAGCTATCATTTAGAGTTGAAGGACAGATAAGGAGCTTCCCAGACAAAAATAAGCTAAAGAATTTATCACCACCAATGCAGTATGACTAGAAATTTTTGAGGGACTTCTTTAAGGAAACAAACAAACAAACAAACAAACAAACAAACATGTATCAAAACCAGGAATAAAGAATGGTGACAGCTACATTCCAATAAATAAGTACCTTAAATGAAAAATAATTAAATGCTCCAACCAAAAGATAGAGTGGCTGAAAGGATAAGAAACAAGACCCCTACATTTGAAAAGGAAGGAGGTAGAAAATGATATTGCTTTGATGGACCTAGAAGGTATTTAAGTCAGACAGAGATAGACGAACACTATATGATTTCACTTATTGCAAAATCTAAGGGATAAAAAAAAAAAAAACTAATCAATAACAGATTTACAAATATAGTGGACAATTTGGAGATGAACAGAGAGGAGGGGAGTTTGCGGAGTTGGTAGAATGGGTTGAAGGATTAAAGAAGTACAAATTAGTAGCTGATAGATGGTTGCAAGGATGAGGAGCACGGCATAGGGAATGCAATTAACATTAATACATAGGTTAGGTGAAGGGTCAGGGGAAGAAGAGAGCAATGGGGGATTGTTTTATGAACTATATAGATGTCTAACCAATGTACTGTATACTTGAAACTGATTAAATAAAAAAGAAGAAAAAGATGTCAAATATGTCCACATTGCAAAGGAAGAAGTAACACTGTCATTATTTGCAGATGACATAACACTATATAGAGAAAACCCTAAAGAATCCACTAAAAAATACTAGAGCTGATATGTGAATTCAGTAAAGTTGCAGGATACAAAATTAACATTCATAAATCAGTTGTATTTTATACAGCAATAATGAACTATCAGAAAGTAAAATTAAGAAAATAATTCCTCCTGCAATTGCATTAAAAAGAATAGAATATCTAAGAATAACTTTAACCAAGGAGGTAGAAGACTTGTACTCAGAAAATTATAAGTAGTTGAACGAAGAAATGGAAGAAGATACAAATAAATGGAAGCATATACTGTTCTCCTAGATAGGAATAATTGACATTGTTAAATGTTTATACTACCTAAAGACAATCTTGGGAAAGAAGAGCAAAGTTGGCGGTATCACACTACCTGATATCAAACTATACTATAAAGCTATAGTTATCAAAACAGCATGGTACTGGTGTAAAAACAGAGACATAGTCATTAAAACAGACTAGAGAACCAGGAAATAAACCTATACTTATATGGTCATTTAACCTATGACAAAGGAGGCAAGAATACACAATGGGGTAAAGACAGTCTCTTCGATAAATGGTATTAGGAAAACTGAACAGATAAATCCAAAAAAAACTGAAACTAGACCACACTCTTAATCCATATACAAAAATAAATTCAAAATAGATCGAATACTTAAATTTAAGAGCCGTGGAAATCAGAAGCATGAAGACCGAAGGGATCCCTTCAAACTCTTCCTTGAAATTACAACAAACTGAATAGCTACAATCCAACAGAAAACACCATTCTAGCACACAAACACACCTGAGAGATCTATGCATTAGAGTATTTGGAGGTGAGTAAATCGGGTGAGCAAGGGAGGAAGAAAGGGAGAGCAGCTGAGACCAGTGCTACAGACACAGCCCAAAGCTCCCTGCAGATATGGGATGAGGAGTAAGTATATGATCGTTTGTGCTCTCTGAAACCTGGAGCAATCCTGTCTGCGTGATCAGCATATTCCACATGGCAGAACCAATATATGAGGGTAGAAACCAGGGCAGAGACAAACTACAGAGAGGTGACAGCTCTGTTTTAGCAACCTCGATTCCCAGACAGAGGGCAAGTCACGGCCTGGCTGACTTCCCCCACCCTCCAAGAGCACTCATCCCAGTACCCTCTCAGAGCTAACCGTGGGCCCTAGGGGAACTGCAGCACCTAGGGAACTGAGACCAACCCCCTGGGGCCAGTCCCAGTACCAGGGGTGGAGACATAGAGAGAAAGCAGCTGAAGTTTGGCAGCCAGTCTAAATGGAAAGACAATAGCCACAGATCCACAGGTAGCCTCTCCCAAACCACCTCATACCCACTCATGCAGGCTGATTGGCTGATTAGCTGCTTCAGCAGTACCAGGACTTCAGGGTCTCTTTAGAGGTTTGGCTCCCTATTGCCCATCACATTATCCACAGGGGTAGATTCCTGGCACCATGGTAACCTGTTCATAGAGGTGGCACACACCTCCCCAAGGAATAAGGAGCATTTATTGCCACACACAGAGATCTTGGAGGCTTGAGCAGTGCAGGAGGCTTATGCACCAACTACTGGAAAACAAAAGAAAAACTTCTTATCAATCTTCTAAAGAGTGAACACTCTAAATATTTTGTTAAAAGCAGAGTACATTTTCAAAAATGCCTAGGCAAGTTGAAAAAAAAAATTAAATACCATAAAGAAAAGGTGACAAGGCAGCTTCAGAAGAAAATGAAAACTCTTCAGAAAAATAAAGATATGTTGCGATATGTGATTTAAATGACAGAGAATTCCACATTATAGTAATGAAAAAACTCAACGAGATGAGAGAAAATAATGGTGGCCAGTTCGGCTCAACGAATTGAGAAACAAAAATCATTAAACAACAGGAATACCTTAAAAAAAGACTGAAACAAACAAAAATAGAACTTCTGGAGCTGAAGAACACAAATAAAGAAATGAAAAATGAAATACTGTGCGCAGGAAATAGAGCTGAGAAGATGGTAGAAACATTAGTTATATCGAAACAGAAATCTGGAAATGATGCAGATGAAAGAAGAGAGAGACTTGAGAGTAAAATAAAAAATAAAAGAACTCTACAAAATCTATCTGGCATCATCAGAAGAGTAATATAAGAATAATGCGTGTAACAGAAAGAGAAGGGAGGGAGAAGAGAATAGAGAGCCTATCCAAACAAATAGTTGAAGAAAACTTTAAAAAACTTATGGAAACAACTGGGTCCTCAAATCCAAGAAGCAAACAGAACACCAAATTATCTCAATCAAGAAAGGCCTTCTCCAAAACACAGTACATTAAATTTGTCAAAAATTAATGACAAATATGAAATTCTCAAGGTAGCCAGGGAAAAGAAAAGCAGACAGTGACCTGTAAAGGAAAACCCATTAGATTATCATCGAACTTTTAAGCAGAAACTCCACAATCTAAGAGGAAGTGAAATCAAATATTTGAACTATTGAAAGAGCAAATAACCAGCCAAGAATAATGTATCCAGCTAAACTCTCCTTTAGATATAAAGAAAAAATAAAGACCTTATCAGACACATAAAAGATGAATAAATTTTCCACCAGAAGACCTGCATTGCAGGAAATACTGAAGGGGGCCATTCTACCTGAAACAAAAGGACAAAAAACAACAACAACAACAACAACAACAACAAAATTATGAGTAATATAGTTAACAGACACAGAAACAGAAAATGATGACCCTTATTAAGAGGAGGGTATTATAAGTTAAAAATTACATAATTGTTAAGTGTCAAAAAATATTTAAAAGAGAATATGACAGTTACCGCAACCTAGAAATGAACTCACAGCATAGAGATAATTTTAGACAATAAAGACAGAAAAGAGAGAGTAAAAGTCTGAATCATCAAAGAATAATGGGGATAAGATCCAAACTGAAGAAAAGGACTACTGTATATAGTAAATATTTCTTTACATAAATATAATAGTAACCACACAAAAAATCCTCAAACTGAGACACGTAACATAAAACAAAAGAGAACAGAGGGAAAAACCATAAAACATTAAATTATACTGCAAAACAACAATAGTCAAAACAGCATGGTATTAGCAGAAAAAACAGACACACAGAAGGATGAAACAGAATTGAGAGTCCACAAGTAATTCCCTGTATATATGGGCAAATAATTTTCAACAAATTAGCCAAAAAAATACGAGAGAAAGAAAAGCCTCTTTAATAAATGGTTCTGGGAAAACTGCAAAGTCACAGGCAAAAGAATGAAACTAAACTACTATTTGCTAATATAAACCAAAATTAAATCAAAATGGATAGAAGACTTAACTATAAGACATAAAACAACAGCTTGCATAAAGAGAAACATAGGTACCAAATTAATGAGTCTTGAATTTAGAGAGGATTTTATGAATTTGACCTCAAAGTCAAGGGAAGTAAAATGACTATATCAAACTAATAGCTTCTGTACATCAAAGGAAACCATCAATAAGACAAAGAGACAATAAATTAAATGGGAAGAATATATTTGCAAGCAACACCTCCAATAAGTGGCTCATATACAAAGAACTTGTACAACTCAACAACAAAAATAACAAACAATCCAGCTGAATAATGGGCAGAGGACATGAATAGACACTTCTTCCAAGAAGACATACAAGCAGCCAACAGATATATGAAAAATATGCTCAATTTCACTAGTTATTGGGGAAATGCAAATCAAAACAATGAAATACCACCTCACACCTGTTAGAATGGTTATCATCAACACGACAGTAATAACAAGTTTTAGAGAAGTTGTGGAGAAAAAGGAACCTTCATATACTGTTGGTGGGAATGTAAGTTGATACAGCTACTATAGAAAACTGTATGGAGGTTCCTCAAAGAACTAAGAATTGATCTACCATATGATCCAGCAATACCTTTACTGGGTATTTACCCACAAAATTTGAAAACACTTTCCTATAATGATATATGCATCTTGATGTTCATTGCAGCATTATTCACTATGGCCAAGACATAGATGCAACCAAAATGCTCTTCAATAGATGACTGGATAAAGAAGATGTAGTACACATGTACAATAGAATATTACTCAGACATAAGAAAAGGTGAAACACTACCATTTGTGAAAACATGAATGAATCTTGAGATTATCATGTTGAGCGAAATGAGTCAGAAAGAAAAAGTTAAGAACCATATGATTTCACTCATATGTGGGATATAAAACTGACAGTAGCAGACTAACAAGACAAACAGTCTCATGGACACAGACAACAGTTTAGTGATTACCAGAGAAAAAGGGGAGAGAGGAGGTAGGTAAGGGTGAAAAGGGTCAAATACATGGTGACAGAAATTTAACTTTGGGTGGTGAGCACACAATGCAATATACATATGACATCTTATTGAATTGTACACTTAAAACCTATATAATTTTATTAGCCATTGTCACCCCAATAAATTTAATAAAAAAAAATGCATGACCGGAAACTATAAACTCCTAGAAGAAAACATCAGTAGTCAATTCTCTGACACTGCTCTTGGTAATATATGTATATCCTCGGTCAAGAGAAACAATAGAAAAAGTAAAGAAATGAGACTACGTTAAAATAAATTTTTTTGTACAATGAGGGAAATCATCAACAAAACAAAAAGACAACCTACTGAGTGGGAGAAGACATCTGCCAATGAAACATATAATAAAGGGTTAATATCTAAAATTTATAAAGAACTGATACAACTCAACACCAAACAAGTAAAGACATTAAAAAAAAAAAACTCATAAATAATTCGATTAAAAAATGGGCAGAGGATTTGAATAGACATTTATCCAAAGAATGCATACAGATGGCCAATAGACATATGAATAGACAGATACTCAAAGTCACTAATCTTTGGAGAAATATAAATTAAAATGACAATGAAATATCACCTCACGCCTGTCAGAATGGCTGTCAATAAATCAAAAAACAACTGTTGATGAAGATGTGGAGAAACGGGAACTCTCATACTGTTGGTGACACTGCAAATTGTTACAGCCACGATGGACAACAGTTTGGAGGTTCCTTAAAAAATTAAAAATAGAACTGCCTTATGACTCAGCAATTTGCACTTCTGGTTATTTATCTGTGGAAAACAGAAACACTAATTTGAAAAGATATATGCATCCTTACGTTGACTGCAATGCTATTTATAATAGCCAAGATAGGGGAGCAGGTTAAGTGGGCATCAATAAACAATTGCATAAAAAAGTGGTACATATATATACAGTAGAATATTACTCAGCCATAAAAAAAAAAAATGAAGTCTTACCATTTGCAATGGTATGGGTGAACCTAGAATGTGTAATGCTAAGTGAAATAAGTCAGATAGAAAAAGACAAATACCATATGATATCACTTATATATGAAATCTAAGGAACAAAATTAATGACCAAACAAAATAAAAGCAGACTCATAGATACAGAGAACAAACTGGTGATTGATTGCCAGATGGGCGGGGGTGGAGGGCTGGGTAGCTGGGTGAAAAAGTTGAAGATATTAAGAAGTACAAATTGGTAGTTATAAAATAGTCCCAAGGATGTGAAGTACAGCGTAGGGAGTGTAGTCAATAATACTGCAATAACTTTCTATGGTGTCAGGTGGCTACCAGAATAATGGAGGGATCACTTTGTAAATTATATAACTGTCTAACCACTATGTTGTAGAACTGACACTAATATAAATAATATAGAACGCCAACTTTAATTTAAAAATTAAAATTAAAATAAGTATTTGGACTCCAACCATCTGGTCCCGATGCTTCTATTCATTCTTATAAAAAGGTTTTGTTTTGACTAATGTGTCTATACATAAATCAACATGCTCAGAAAGCATTTATCCTGGATGTAGTATATGCATGTTTATCACTCTATCTAATATATCTATACACGCTACACTCAGATAATATGAGTAAGTAATAGAATTCACACATTCACATACACTAAAATATAATTTCTAACAGTTCTTCAGTTTTCATATCAGTTCTATGAATACCCACATATTAATAGAATATTATAATAAGCAGATAAAACTTTAATTCTCATTTGAATAATTACTGATCACCTTCCTGTTTCTTTTATTTTGACAATTTATTTTTAATTTTTTTAGTGACATTGGTCAATGAAATCCAGTAAGTTTCAGGTATACAATTTAACAGTAAGGGATATATATATATATATATATATATATATATATATATATATATATATATTCAATCATTGTGTGTTCCTTTCCCATAGATTTCTTTCTGTCACCACATATTTGACTCATTTTACCCCACCTACTTCCCCCCTAACCACCTCCCCTCTGGTAACCACTAGTCTATTGTCCATGTCCACGAGTCTCCGTTTGTCCTGTTCATTTATTGTTGTAGGTTTATATCCCACATATAAGTGATATCACATGATTTTCAACTTTTTCAGTCTGGCTTATTTCACTTAGCATCATTATCTTGAGATCCATCCATGTTGTTGCAAAAGGCAGTATTTCATCTCTTCTTATGGATGAAAAATATTCCATTGTACGTATGTACTGCCGCTTCTTTATTCAATCATCTATCGTAGGACACTTTGGTTGCTTCCATGTCCTGGTCACCATGAATAATGCTGCTACAAACATTGGTGTAGAAATATTGTTTTGGATATATGTTTTCAAGTCTTTGGTGAAATATCCAGTAGAAGGATTGCTGGATCATATGGTAGATCGAGTCTTAGTTTTTTTGAGGCTGTACCAATTTGCAGTCCCACTGGCAGAGTCTGAGGGTTCCTTTTTCCCTGCATCCTCTCCAACACTTATTACTTGTTCTGTTGATTATAGTTATTCTAACAGGTGTGAGATGGCATCTCATCGTGGTTTTGATTCACATTTCCCTAATAGCTAGCAATGATGAGCAATTTTTCATGTTTGTTAACCATTTGTATGTCTGCTTAGATCTAGCCTAAGAATAATTTGATATAATTAAAAAGAAACATTTACTTTCCATCTGTCTAGTAAAATATTTTGTGATACTTGAACAAATACTGTTAAATATAGTCAACCATAAACAATGAGAATACTAGAATTGTGCAGCTCTCCACTAAATTAATTGCTATTAATCAGCTTTCTTTGCTTTTCTTATCATAAAGCCTTTTCTATGTTACATTCAGCCTAACAAAGTTTGAGAATGTGCCTAATTAGTAAATACATTTTCTTCCTTGGGAGAGAAAGAATTGATGGATTCAAAGATAAAAACTTTTGTTCTCGCCAGAACTCAGAGAGATTAATGATTGAAAGCTGTTTTTAAGTTTTTCCACTTAAATACGTGGTTCTCAAATTTGCCTATACATAGAATAAACTGGATAACTTTACAAAGATCATTCCAGGCTCCATTCCCAGAGTAACTGATAACATTGGCCTGGAGTGGAGCAATGCCTCAATTTATTTATTTATTTATTTGCTATTTTTATTGTGAATATATATGTATATATATATATATATACATATATATATGTATATATATATACACATATATGTGTGTATATATATATATGAATGTCCATTCATATATATGAAAAAGAATGTCCATTAATAAGATCCACAGGCAATACATCTGCACATGAAAACTTGAGATGCACTGATTTTTAACTATGCTAAGAATCATTTCTATGTACTTTTTTCATTTATAAACTTGTATCTGTGATTAAAGGCTGGTGCTACTGTCATGTAGCAGTCAAGTAACTGTGAAGGATATATGCAGACTGCAAAATAACTTCTTGAGATAGGAGAATGGTGAAATGTATTGTCCTGTCTTGTTATCAAAATTTTAGCTTATATTTGTAAATATAGTGCTAAATTATAGTGAAATATACAATTGGATATTTTACTTTGATCTAGCAAATATATTCATATTAATAAATTAAAACCTTTTTAGACATGCCTCTACTTAGCCAATTCATTGGTCAAAGTTTGTTATTCTCTTCATGAATAAAATGTATTGACTTGTTGACCTAAGTAAGCTGTATGTTCTCAATTATAATTTTACCTTACAGCATGTCCTTACAGACACTTCAGCTGCCAAAATTAGTTTTATACTTAGAAAAAGTTGGTACGCATCCTAAGTATGTTTATATTGGCTGCTCTTGGTATTAAACTTATTTAGTTAAATTAAAATCTATGTTAGGTAATGAAATATGAATATAAAAATAATTGTTTCGAAGAAGATTAAACTTCTCAGAAAGACCTGTTAAAGGCGGGATGCACAAAGATCTGTCATACAGTTATGTCTGAACAAGATAACTGCAGAAGAATCACGAAAAGTACAATAAAATTCTAGAAGCATTTTATACTCAGACAACTTTTCAAGATGTTTAAATAACACACTATTATTTATGGAAACTAAAACTGGAAATCACAGACAATGTGTGGTTTGTGTAATAAAGATGATGCATGGCTCTAATCGGTGAATATACATCCAAAGAAAAAGCAAAAGCCCTACATCAAACAATAGAGGATAACTGTAGGATAAATAGATGATAAATACTTATTTGCTTCAGTTTTTTTGTATCACACATATTTAATGTATATAGGCATTTTTAAAAACACTTCATCTTTCATCTTATTTCATTTTTCTTTGTTTTTTTATTTTCAATTATAGTTGGCATAAAATATATTATTAGTTTCAAGTATACAGCATAGTGATTAGAGATCTCATAAACTCACAAAGTGATCACCCAGTAAATCTAGTGCCCCTCTGTCCACATATATATTTATACAATATTGTTGACTATTATTCCTTATGTTATACTTTATATCTCCATGACTATTTGTAATAGCAATTTGTACTTCTTAATCCCATCCCCTTTTTAACCCACCCACCCAAACCCCTTCCCATCCAGCAACCATCAAAATGTTCTCTGTATCTATTACTTTGTTTCTGTTATTGTTGTTTTTTGTTCTTTAGATTCACATACACATGAAATTATATGACATTTTCTTTCTCTCTATCTGACTTACTCCATTCAGCACAATACCCTCTAGCCCATCATGCAATATCTTTTTCCCATACCTTTTCATTTAGTCTGTGTATATATAGCTCTTTAATCTGAAGTGAGTCCTTGTAGGCAGCATATGTAAGGTTTTTGTTGTTGTTGTTGTTGTCGTTGTTGTTGTTATTGTTGTTGTTGTTTCCATTCAGCAATCTTATCTTTTCATTGGAGCACCTGATTCTTTTTCATTTGAAGTATTTGTTCATAGATATATAGTTATTGCCATTCTTTATTCATGGTTTTGATATATATATATATTTTTCTTCTTAAAGAAGTCCCTCCAACATTTCCTGTAATACTGGCTTGGTGTGACAAATTCCTTTAGCTTATTTTTGTCTGGGAAGCTCTTTATCTGTCCTTCAACTCTAAATGATAGCTTTGCTGGATAAAGTAATCTTGGTTGTAGATCATTTTGGATATTTTCTGACAATCCCTTCTGTCCTGCCAAAATTTCTGTTGAGAATCAGCTGACAGTCTTATGGGAACTCCCTTTTATGTAACTGCTTTTCTGTTTCTGCTTTTATGATTCTCTCTTTGTCTTTTACCTTTGGCATTTTAGTTATGTGTCTTGGTGTGCTCCAATTTGGGTTCATCTTGTTTGGGGCTCTCTGCACTTCCTGGGGTTGTATGTCTATTTCCTTCACCAGGGTAAGGAAATTTTCCATCATTATTTTGTCAAGTAGGTTTTAAGCTTCTTGTTTTTTTCTCCTCTCCTTCTGGTACTCCTTTGATGTGAATGTTGTTATACTTGATGTTGTCTCTTAGGCTCCTTAAATTATCTTCATTTTTTAAATTCTTTTTTTCTTGTTGCTGCTCTGACTGGGTGTTCTACGCTACCCTATACTCTATATCAATGATTTGATACTCTTCCTCATCCACTCTGTTGATTCCCTCTAATGGTCTCTTCATCTCAGATATTACATTCTTAATTTCTTACTGGTTCCCTTTTATAAATCCCATCCCTACTTTTTGTTTATTATCTCTTTATTAAAGTTCTCACTGAGTTCATCTACTCTTCCCCTAAGTTCATTGAGCATCCTTATAATCAGTGTTTTAAACTCTGCATCTGTTAGATTGCTTGACTCCACTTTGTTTTGATCTTTTTCTGGAGCTCTGTTCTGTTTTCCTGTGGGTCATGCTTCTTTATCTCTTCATTTTGGCTGCCTTTCTGTGTCTGTTTCTATGTACTAGGTAAAGCTCCTAAGTCTCCCAGTCTTAGTAGCATAGCTTTGTGTAGTAGGTGTCCTGTGGGACCCAGTGGTACAGTTCTGAGACGGGTCCAGTGGCAGACCAAGTTTAGCCCCAGCCTGTGCCTCTCCATGGCCACCTGGTAAGAGTCAGCAAGCAATCCACAGATGGCTGCCACATGTGTTGTGCTTATAGTTACTCAAGAAGGCCATGCCAGAAACTCAGGCCGCCTGCACTAGTGCAGGGCTTGGAGCTGCTCAGCAAGAGGCACAGGGCATGCTAAAGACACCACTAGATTTGGATTGGGTAGGGCTCCAAGCTAGGAGGGGCTGAGCTTTAGAGAATCCTCTCGGCGGAGCAACCTCTGTTATCCAGTTTGATGATGTCTCAGCTATGGTGGTACCTGCGTCCACATGGTGGAAGGTGGGAGGGCTCAACAAAGAAATAATGAATACCACCAGCACTGTTGCCTGGGAGAAAGCCACCCCTCCAGCCCTTGCTCCAAAGCTCTTCAACTCATTGTCCCCCTGTATGTCCCTGGCCCCCCTGAGCAGCTGCCTCAGCACTGGAACTCAGAGAGAGTGAATCTATCACTGAGAAAGTCCATTCATGGTTGTGACCCCCTTTAAGAGGAATGTCTGCACCTTTCAGCTACAGCTGCTATAGCCTCTGTCTCACTCAGCCCATATGGGACTGGGAAGCCTCGCATCTCTGCCACCAGTACTGTTCCAAGGTGATTTCTTATTTCTCTCTCTAGTTGTAGAGCTTCTGTTCATCAGACCCCACGCAACTCTGTTTGCTGTTGCTCCATGGCTTCATCACAATTTGGAGTGGTTGCAAAAGGAGATATACAAATCCTCCACCCTCTACACCATCTTGTAGACTTCTTCATCTGATTTCTTTCATAAACCATCCTACTACTGGTTCATAGTGTGTCTGTTAAAAGGTTTCCTATTAGAATTAAATGAAGTTTTATTCTTATAATAAAAAAAAAGCCTTCCTATAAAGGTTTGTTAAACTTGTGAATAAAATTTAGCTCTAATTTCTGGTCTTTTGTGGTTTAAATTTGATATGTGTGCATGAATGTCTATTTATATGAAGAAAAATTTCCCAATGGTCTGGAATGAATATAATTTAATAAACTTTATCATTGCTAATTTATGAACATTATGATAAATAAGTTATTTATTCAATGTGATATGAACTTTTTAAAATTACAAAAATATACATAGACAAAATACTATAAAACATTGTTTGTTACACATACTATGTACCAAGAACTCTCTTTTTGCATTCAGTTTATCTCTTTAACAACTATTTGTGATAAACACTATTTCATTCCTATTTAATAGATGAGGAAACCAAGTTTCAGGTAAGAAGGTAAAGAGCAGGGCTGAGATTTAAACAAAGAAGTTTCTCACTCTTGAGCCCTTTGTGGGGTTAATCACCACATGACAATGAGCCTCTAGAATGTATCTGGCAGAATGGGCAGAGCACAAATCAAACTGAGCTCATATGTGTGATTCACAAATAATTTTGAGACTCTGAGTTTTATTTAACCCATGTGCTATCATTATGTTTTTTTGTGCAATTTTGTGCAAGTAATCTATCCTTCAATATCATTTTCCATATCTGTATAATGGATTATATATTATTTTAAATGTTTACTTCAGCGTTAAAATATTTTATACTATCAGATGAGGGGCAAATTTTTTAATCTGCAGGTTAATCACAGACCTGGTTTCTCCTTCTCTGGCTTCATATCTCTTCTTGGTCTCTACTGCTCAGAATAGCTCTCTGAGGATACTATGGAATCAAAAAAAATTTAATTCAATAGTTTATTAAAATTTGTGGTAGAGGAGATTGAGCTATTATATTAAACCTAACCAGAAACTGTTTGTACTTTTCAAAATATCTGCTTTACCCTGATTTTGTTTATTAACTATAATTTTCTGTTCATATTGTCTACACATGAAATGTCTAATACAATACCTAGGCTATTTGCTAAGATTTTTCTCTAAAATTAAAATTCTACAACCTACTTTTATGTTAATGATTGTAGTACATCACGAATGAGCAAAGAATTCAGAGTATGCCTATGCTGATTTTTCTTTTCTCAACCAGTTTTAGTTAGTCGATGAATGTCAAACATTTATTTGTTAAACTTGCAAAATACAAGTGATGACTTATGTTTTATTTGAAAAGTTTAGAAAAGTCCTATATGCTACATAACACTGAAGCAATGCCTATCTAAGGAATGTCAACCATCTGAAAATGAAAACATTTTCTCATATGAGTCATTCTTAAAGGTTATGAAAATTTGTTATTATAGTTTTTTAAATATAATGCTTTTTGCCAGCTAATGAACAATAAAATTCAGGCTATAAAAAGTTACTGAAAATGAATTACCTAAGCCAACACTTATATATACTGTGCAAATTTATCTTTCAAAATTATCGAATTGGGAATAGTTAATTAAATCCTGCTTCCACCTCCTCCCCCTGCAACATTTTGGCCTATAGGCTCATTCTCTTTAGTTCTCATTTAACCCATTTTCCATTTCCCTGAGAATACTCGCTGGCATTGTTTGCAGCTGCAGTGTTTAACCCAAGATAACTCGTGATTTCAGTCCTAACCTCACCCCCAAAGTTTGCCATGAAAGACCTCAATTTTATTATTATTTTTTGCGTAGCTCTAGCATATTAATGGTCTTTGGAACAAATGACATCATTCCTTTTATAGAACTCTGTTTTTTAGTAGTGATATTTCCATTTACAAAATATAGTAATTCTCGATCACTGAAAATGTCAAATGTTAGAAAACGTAGCATTCCTACACATGATGTTAACATTGTTCTCGAATAGTTGTTAGGTGAAGATTCATTTGATAAATCCAATTTAAGGTATACATCTGTTTACATTAGAATTAGAGACAAATTCTTTTTAGAAAAAAATTCTAACAAAAACAATTTATATATTTTATTTTCACATTGCAAACCAGTCAGATTTGCATCAGTCTCAAAGAGTGTGTTTTATGTAAAATTAAATTAACCATGGCAGTGAGCTTCACTTTTTTTTCTAAAGGAAAAATGGGTTAAAAAGATAAGAAAAATTACATATGATAATTCAAGGCAATTTTATATAATATTCTAGTTTGTATGTGCTCACTCCTGGATGTATTTAATTTAATAAAAAAGCACATCATTTGCACACTACATAAGAAAGAGGAAATGCCAAAATTGATCTAGAGTCAAATAATAGATGATATTTAGGAAGTAAAAAGTATTCTTTCTTGTTCTTTCTTTTGTTGATTCTGCTTCTTGATCCCTTGAAGATGACTTTCTAAAATTAAAACCTAGGTGTTGTTTATTAAGTAATTATATAGAGTTTAAAATCTTATTTGCTGAAATATTAAAGCATGACAAAAATAATATGAAGTTAAATTTAAGAAATTCAATAAAGTTGAAGGCATTTGATAACATGTTTTATCTCTTTGGGATTATAGGGAATCAAGAAATATGGACAAAATAATACAAAATAATAATTCTCTTAATCCAGTCAGCTGTCCATACTCTTCCAAATTTTGCCTTTCTAAGCTCTGTTATCTTATTTCAATATTATATAAGTGGTCACAATCCAAAGTAATCTCTAGGACAATACAAGAGGTAAATTATTTTAATTATTGCAACCCATTTGGTGTTATTACCTTTAGAGGTGCGATCCTAGAGACATTCCCTCTTCCTTCTTCATTTTTGACCTTTCATAACCCCAGTTTATTATGTAAATGGCATTAATCCATGATTGCACCCAAGAAGCCCAAAGGAGAACTAAAGTATATATTTAGGCACAATCTGATATTCATTGAAAGTCCAGGTTTCTCCCATGCATTTTGGTATCATAAAAATAAAAAAGAGTTTAAATGCTTTGAGAATGATTATTTATCTATATTTTAACAAAGCTTTTTATTTTTCAATTATAGTTGGCATACAATATTATTTAGTTACAAGTATATAACATAGCTATTAGACACATATAACTTATGAAATGACATCCCTGATAACCTAGTACCCATCTGACACCATATATAGCTATTATAATATTATTGACTATATGCCTTATGCTATACCTTACTTCCCATGACTATTTTGTAATTACCAACTTGTACTTCTTAATTCCTTCTCCAGTTTCATCTAACTCCAGCCCCCTCTCATCTGGTAATCATCAAAATGTTCTCTGTATTATGAGTTCATTTCTGATTTGTATGTTCTTTTTTTTTTTTCTTTAGATTCTATATGTAAGTGAAATCATATAGCATTTGTCTTTGTCTGACTTACTCCAGTCAGCATAATAACCTTTAAGACCACTCATGTTGGCAAGATGTCATTCTTTTTTTATGGCTGAGTAATATTTCATTGTATATATGTGCCGCCTTTTTTATCCATTCACCTATTGATGGACACCCAGGATGGATCCATATCTTGGCTATTGTAAATAATGCTGCAGTGAACATACGAACTCCCATGTCCATTCAAAGCAGGGTTTTGAGTTTCTTTAGATAATACCCAGAAGCGAGATTATTGGTCCTTTTTTGTCTCTTGTTATATATAGCCTTTGTTTTAAAGTCTGTTCTGTTCAGTAGAAGTATTGTTATCCCAGCTTTTGTTTGTTTTGTTTCCATTTTCATAAATATTTACTTTCGTTCTATGTGTCTTTCAATCTAAAGTGAAATCTCTTGTAGGCAGCATTTGCAAAGGTCTCGTTTTCTTATCCATCAAGTCAACTTGTCTTTTGATTGGAACATTTAACATTTACATTTACAGTAATTGGTGAGAGATATGTAATTATTACCATTGTATTTTTCATATTTTATATTTTTCTTCCTCTTCTTCTTAAAGAAGTCACTCTCAGATTTCTTGTAATACTGGTTCAGTGTTGAACTCCTTTTGCTTTTCCTTGTCTTATAAGCTCTTTATCTGTCCTTCAATTCTAAATGATAGCTTTACTGGGTAGAGTATCTTGGTTGTAGTTTCTTGCTTTTCATCACTTTAAATGGTTCTGACAATACCTTCTGGCCTGCAAAGTTTCTGTTGACAAATGAGTTGACAGTCTGATGGGAGCTCCCATGTACATAAATAACTATTTTTCTATTGCTGCTTTTATAATTCTCTCTTGTCATTCAACTTTGGCATTTTTAATTAAGATGTGTCTTGGTGTGGGCTTCCTTGGGTTCATCGTTTTTGAGACTTTGTGCTTCCTAGGCTTATATGTCTATTTCTTTCACCAGGCTAGGAAAGTTTTCCATTATTCCTTAAAATAGGTTTTCAATTTATTGTTCTTTCCCTTCTCCTTTCGGTCCCCCTGTGATGTGAATTTTAGTATACTTGTTGTCCCAGAGGCTTCTTAAACTATCCTCATTTTTAATTTTTTGCTGTTTCGATGAAGTGTTTTCTACTACCTTCTTTTCTAAATCACTGATTCAATCCTCTCCTTCCTCTAATCTAATGTATTCTTCATGTCACTTTTGTAATCTTCATTTCTGACTATTCTTTTTTATGTTTTCTATTTCCATTTTTATGTTTTCTGTCTTTGTTAAATGTCTGAGTTCATCTACTCTTCCTCTAAATTCATTGAACATCCTTACTTAAAACCAGTGTCTTGAACTCTACATCTGGTAGAATGTTGTCTTCATTTTGTTGAGTCTTTTTTCTGGTCTTTCTTCTTTCATTTAAAACATGTTTCCTTATCTCCCCATTGTGGTGTCTTCCTTGTGTTTGTTTCTACATATTAGGTACAGCTGTTATGTTTCCTGATCTTAGTAGAGTTCCCTTATGCAGTGTTCTGTGAGGCTCAGTGACACAATCTCCTTGTTTCTACTGATCTGGGTACTCTAGGTGTGTCCCTTATTTGGGTTGTATGTGCTCTCTTGTAGATGAGCCTTGGTTGTTGTTTGCACATCAGTTGGAGGGAATGACCCTCAGGCGAACGGTTGTAAGGACTGGCCTTGGTACAGTGGAGGCTGTTCTGCAGGAGCTGACCCTACAGAAACAGGATTTGCTTTATCTGGGCTCTGGTGCCTGCCAAGTCTGCCCTTTGGGTGTGTTGTCCTTGGATGAGGCCCCAGGTTTTGTTCCAGTTCTGTCTGAATCAGGCCACCAGGCATGTGAGACCTGGGCCTCCTTGGAAGGGCCCAGCCTGGGCAACATTTAGTAGCCAACTGTGCCCTGCCTGGGCACCTGGCATGAGCCACCACCAAGCAATCGCCAATGGCCACCACCCACTCTGGGCTTTGAGGTGCCTTGAGTGGCCAAGCCACAAACTGAAGCCAGTTGCCGCTTTGCTGGGCTTTGGGCTACTCAGCAAGAGGTACAGGGCATCTGAGGCCAGATGCTGCTTGTTTAGGTTTTGTAAACCTTTGAGAGATTAAGGAAATCTACAGCATGATCCCAGCCAGGCTGTATGTATGGGAAATCCAAAAGTGGCTTGGGTGCACCTACAAGTTTGATGGGTGGGATCTCAGGGAATCACCAAGGCAGGGTGACCAGTGTTGGTCATTTTGATGGAGACTCAGATTATGGCAGCTGCTTTGCTTGTGTCTGCATGCCAGGAAGCCAGGCTCAACAAAGAAACAATAGATTCACTAGCATTTTCAGTCTGAGAAGAAACTGCCCCTCCAGCCTCGCCCTGAAGCCAGATCCTTCTCCTATGTCCCAGCACCTTTCAACCTGCTGCCCCATGCTAGAGCTCAGAGAGAGTGTCTGTCAGGAGTTACGTCCATGTGCAGGCCCTTTAAGAGGAATACCTTGTACTCCACAGCCCTCCGTCTTACTCAGCCACAATCTCTGCTGGTTTTCACAAAACAGAAATCGTGGGGTCTTCTCTTCCCAGCACTGGAATTTGGGCTGGGGAGCCCAGTGAGGTATTGGGACCCCTTGCTCTCTGGAGGAATCTCCACAGCCAATATATCCCTCTGGACTTTTAACTGCCAAACATGGGTATGGGACTAGCCTCATTTCATGTCTCCACTCCCTCCTACTAGTCCAAGATGGCTTCTTCGATATGCCCTTAGTTGTAGGACTTCTACTCAGGGTAGACTTCAGGTGATTCTCAATGATGGCTATTCTGTAGTTTAGCTGCAATTTTGATGTGGTCATGGGAGGAGGCAAACACAGCATTTACCTACTCTGCCATTTTGACAAAAAACATTCACTGAGCCAAGCAATGATTAAAGAGCATGTGTCTTTAAACCATGATTTCTTACAGTGTCATAACATATATGCTCAAGTACTTCAGGTTTACCTCAATAAATGTTTGATGCATAATTCACTTTTTTAAATTCAATGCAACAAAATCATCAGTTCCTTTACCTAATAACAGCCTTGGGTAAAAGCAACATCACTCAGGTAGCTTTTTTTTATTACAATGTGTGTTCTCATACAATTATTAAGACAATGAAAAGATTTTTTCAGGTTTTTACCTGAATGATTTTGTCATTAAAGTTGGATAATAAAAAGGACATGTAGATTATATTGTTTGATTGAGTATGAAGATAAAATATGTGACCTCTAAAATTCCTTACAAGATCAAATTTTTATAGACTAAAATATTGCCTTTTGCTTATGTATGTCTTACTACCTATCAATCAAAACATGCAATTTTGTCATTTAGGTGGTACCCAGCTTTCTGTTTAATATAATCTTCCATTACTTAGCATTTGTTTTCTTGTTGTTTCCAATACACCTAAATCATACTTCCATTCAACCTTTTTTCTGTACCTGTAATGTTATTATTTTTCTCATCCTTCTTTCTGCAAGATATACTTTAATCAAGGCTTATAGCAGAGTCCTTTGCACCCTTCAGTTGTTTCAGAGTAATTTAAGTTACATTTTCTCTCTTACAGGAATATCTTATGTACAGAACAATCATATATATTACTGACTACCTAAAGAACATTTTGCACCAGTTGCAGGATTTCCCTTTCCATTTAAAATGTTGAACAGTCCATGTGAGAAATCTCTTTTGTTTCTTTAAAAGCCTATAAAAACATAATAGCATGTTGCCAAAACACATGATACAATTAACAAAGCCAGTGAAATTAATTAATGAGCAGATGCTAAGTTTAAAGAGAGAAGTGAGGGCACACATGGACATTAAATTTAATAAGTCAAATTTTAACATTATTATTAAGGTTATTTATGTATTTATTTAAAGAAAGGTAATTTATACTTATTATCAGTATCTGACTTTCCAAATTTAATTTTATCTTTCAAAAATGTAGATTTTCTGAGGAGCAATCCACCTAAGATTAGACTATAAAATTTTACTAACACATGTAGAAAAAGTATGGAATTTTGTTGAAATGATTATGTGATTAACTAGAATTTTGAAAAGAATCTTGACTTAGTATTTTGCTAACCACCCATTTCTATGGTTGATGTTGATCTTGAACAGAATATAAAATATTCCTAAATCACTATATTTGTCTCTATTTTTTAAAGGTGAATATATGTATTTTAGGTTACTTAGTGCCTCATTAATAATAACACTATAATTTTGCAAAGTCCATCTTGAAAATTCTCTACTGAAACTCCCATATTTTCAGCCCATATTGTTTCAGCCATGTTGTTACCCCCATGTTTTATTGATAACAAGGCCAAATGTTTATTTTTACTCAACACAGATTTTGGGGAGTTTGGGTTGGCTTTGTGTACCCAATCTAATATTCACACACTCCTTAAAAGTTAAATATAATAATGGATTTTAAATGGCAATATACTAGCAACCTGAATACGACTCTTACTATGATACCCACTCAAATTTGATAATACCCCTCTCCTTGATAAAAAATGTCAGGTCACAAAATTAGACACAAATTATATGAGGACTGAAGAGAGACAATGTAAAGTCTCAAGCCTCAGATATTTTTACTATATTAAATACCTTTAATATTATTTTTTATAGGTGGACATTTGAGGTTTATATCAAACATAAGAAGTTCACAGTGTTCAGATTTTCTTCATTAAAAATACCTACACACAGCTAGTTCATATTCACAGGTGGGCAACAACAAATGTGCTAAAATGCAATTTTGAAAAAAAAATCTCTGTATATATAACCATGCTATGTTTCTCTGGAGTCGCCCCATGATATCATATACAGCTATTAAGCACTACAGTGGACAAACACACTATCACTGCTGGTTTTTATAATTATAGAAAACGATGAAATATCAGATTTAGTGCTTACTTTAATTCCTCAAATAGTATACCCACAAGTCTTTGGAAACAAGGGGATTGATTGTAAGATAGAACCATCTCCTGATTAAATATTTAATCAGGAGAATTCAGGATTTTATAGATCTTTCTAGTTTCTGAAATTATTGATTTTTTGCTTAATTCTTTTTAAAACTTAAATTCAGTCCATGTTTTGTAGGTGAGGTGACTTTTTCTTCTATATTTATTACCTTAATGACAACATATATCAACTATATTACTAGTATAGTTTTGATTATTATTTTGTTCATCTATTTAGAACTTTTTTTCACTCAGTTTTCTCCATGCAGCATTTTATTCACATTTAAATGGGAGATTTTTAGTTTTCACTATTTAAAAGTACCTAAAATTTAAAATTTCAAACAGTTTTACCTCTTTGGACAAAAATATACTATTTTTTTAATTGTTGAAGATCTTTTAATTTTGTTAGTCTCCAGGTTATTTTCACTATGAATTAATGGGTTTTAATGTGAATCTTACCTGATGACAGTTTTTCTTCTAAATTGGCACTAGAAATCCTGTCCAAAAAATGAGGTTTACATTTTCAGTATGGCCATACACCATTACTTAAGATATCCATTAATTAATATATGTTTTAAAACATTCAGTCTACTTTTTGCTATTGAAATTTTATTCACTGCAAGTAAAGATATTTAACACACTCTGCCAAAGACTGATATTTACATTTTATCATTTTCTTTTTCCCTTCAGCTATGCCAACAGAAAAGTAATATCGTCTAATTATGAAATCTTGCTATGATTTTTGAGAAATATATATGTAGCAGTTATGAAAGATGGTTCGTACATGTTCTGTCCATTCAGCTTCTTTTTGTTGAACCAAGTGTTAAACAGCATACTGGTAAATGTCAAAATTCAGTTTGCACATTATAGCATGAATATATAAATTAAAAAAGTGATAGATGATAGATAAATAAAATTTAGGTTAAAAGACATCTATAAGAACCCTTTGTACATGTCACATGACCTTAGAAGAGGTAAAAATAATATAGTAAATTCTCCTCATAGCTACAATATGAAGCTAACTCTAGGCAAACTTAGTTTGGTTTTGGTACCCTCCTGCTTTTATAAGTCTACTGTGTATTGAGAGTGTTTTCTCACTGTTTTGCCACAACTTGCATCACTGATGCTATTTGCTCCTGAAAGTAAATGTACATGTCAAGTTGCACCTACATTCCTAAATCTCAATATATCAGCAAAAACAATGACAAAGACAACAATATATCATAATTGTACAGCTAATAAATCCAAACACTATACTAGGAGCTTTATGTGTATGTGTCATTTGATCTGAGCATCTACCCATGGAGATAAGCAATATATCAATTTTACAGCAAAATTAGCATTTATTTTCAGGATTGATTCTAAAACTTATGTTCTGTTCACTATTCTATACTAAAGATAATTTTTGAAATCAATTACAAATTTCCATAATGCTGACATTTTGGCAACACGGCATGAACTTTTATCACAGATATTTTCAGAACATAAAATCTAAGACGTAATAAGATTTATGTGATATCTTTCAGGTTTGTATGTTCATAGGAATTTATGTTACTCATGATAAAGGTGAATAAATGTTCCATAGTGTGAAAGTAGACTTCTAGAAAATACCTCCAAAATGTAGGTCACCTTTCTGGCATCAATCAGAAAAGAAGTTTGAATATTATTTTCTATTATTATTACAGTAAATAACAAGTCTTATTTATATGCTATTTATTTTCTTGCTAATTTTATTTACTTAGTAAAGCCAAAAGAAGGAGATATTGAAGATTTAAAACACTAAATGATTTATAAATCATTATTTGGATAATAATATTGTTGTTTTATATTCCCTAGGGGCAATGACAGTTTCTAAAAACAAACAAGAAACAAATATACAAACCATAAAAACACACTGTTACAAAATCTTTCCCTCACCATTTTCTACTGCAGAGACAAAAATAGCTTTTTTATTGCCTATTTCTTGTTAAACCAAATTATAATTTGCCAAAACCAATTCCATATTAATGGATTTACAGCATGCTTTGGAGTTACAACACACCTTAGTGTATATCAATCAAAACGGTGTTGAAGAAGATTTAATTTAAAATTAATTCTTAATTGATTTAAAGCATAAAATGAAAAATATAAACTTTGAAAACATAAAAATTTGTTCACCAGGTTTCTCTATGGACTTCTCTAATAATTCAGAGCCCTAATTAGAAAACATCAGTCAGTAGTAATAAAACAACTATAATATGTTGTCAATATACTGAGAAGTTATTTTTGTTAAATAATTACATTTTAACTTTATTTAACTTCTTAGTTTTGCATACATAAATACCTACAACAAGGCCCACAAAAATTTCAGTCACATTCTGATAATTTCTTTAGCAACAGTTTTTCATGCATATTCTACAAGTATTCATTCATCTACTAGATATCAAGCACTGAATGTACTACCAATGCAGAAAAATAAAGAAAAAGAAGTATTTGGGGCTTACCCCACTTAATAAAAATTTTCAATTCTTGGAGTGGTTGTTTTGATGTCACTCATATTTACAAATATCACATGTTGGAAAATAAAACTTTAAAATGGAAGACTGTCTTTAAAAATCTTGTATAAAGTAAAGGTAGATGTGCAAGTCTAACCTATGAAATCTTTTGAATCAGTCTAAATGATATTTATATTCAAAGTTACTGATATAAATATATATCTGGTTACAGAAAAATGACCATTACAACTTCAAAAGAATGGTGTCACATTATTTGTAATCAATTAAAAATCAAAAATGGACAATTAAATTTTAAAATAATTCTGAAACAAACGTTAAGATGAAATAAATGAAAACAACAACAATGATCCTGGTAGAAATGTTCAAAGGGATCATTAACTACAATAAAATGGTTAATTGATTGTTACTAATTGAAAGATGCTTTTATTTATATTTGTTGGGTGATGCATTTTTGAGCCAATTAGTTAATAAAATGTATTCCCACCTATTTTCTAAATTCCTAATGTATATTAACATATGTAACAATTCTAATTAGTTACTAGGTTAATGAAAAATTATTTGAAGAGTTAGAAATAGTATTTCCTTTATGTTTCTTTAAAGAATTTTAAAAAATACTTAGGATTCTAACCTTATCTCATTTTTAGAAGAGTGAAAAAGAGATGGACTCCTAGACATAACTAATTATTTTTCATATAGGCTATACACAGTGAGATAATTCATTTCATAAGCAATATACAGCTTCTAAAATGATTTGCTTGAGTCTATATTGTAAGTTGATGATTTTCAGGCAAAAAAGATATGGGCAGATTGAGTTTATTTTCATACCACTTGAAGATAATCTAATTAAGATGGCTCTGTTGAATTGATAGGCAGGTCAAACATTATAGCCAATAATAGCTTGACGATAATGCTTCCTACTTACTCCTAACACCCCCAAATATATATCTTTAGGTTTTGTATGTTTACAAATGATTTGATTACTTGTAACTACATTTTCCCCTCTTACCTCCTTATAAATGTCTGTAAACCTGTCAAAAATGGAGATCAAATTCTCTTTTAAGTCTTAAACTCAGATGAAACTCTGTTAAATCCTAAATGTTTCCTCTATATCATAGTACTAAATCAATGCCAATATTATCATCTAGGGAAAAATTGCCCCCTTTCAAAATATATAATAATCTAAAGGTCTATAAGGAAAAGTGCCCATCTACAAATTTTATAAATTCATTGTTTCTACCACACAAAACATCAACAAAACATTTTCTTCAAAAGTATGGTGACTTAGAGTTTGGAGTATTAAAGAAAATATAGGGAAAATTCAATGTTTTCAGTAACATTGTGAGGGAGAGTGTTAGGAATTCTGTACTTTTAATATTATTTCAAAAAGGCAATATTATTGTACAATATAAGGTAAAGCTGGCTTTTTTCACATTTTCATCTTTAAAAAAAGAATATCTCTTGCAGATAAATCTGTATTTTGTAAACTCAGTAGGTCAAGTACAAAGGAATTCACTTTAGCTTTTAATTTTCAAGCATCAATCTATTAGCAAAAAAATTTCAAAGTCAAGATTTTGAGCATAAAATGATCTATTATTTTAATTGTCAGCACTAAAAACATATGCTATCAAGCATTGCAGATGGATGCAGACAGCTGTAAACCTGACTTATTTTGTTTCATGCACTATATATAGTGTTGTCTCTAATGACAATGAGCCATATATGACAAACTACAATTACAATACATTGTATTGTCAGAATATTTCTAACAAATATTTTAAACCAGTCTTCCACAACAGAAATAACATAATTATTTTTCTTCTGTGAATTTTAGATACATTTTCTAAGACATCATTAAGAACTATAGATTTAAGATTGATCACAATAGATGTTTCAAATTATTTTTAGAGAATAAATGTTGAAAATTCAATTGCATAGCTAAGACATTTATAGTCACTGAGACCAAACTGTTTTGAAATTAAACCATTCTGTCAGCAAGTTACCTCTTGTTCAGACAAACTTACTATAAAAATATTAAAATTAAAATCATTATCATAAAAAATGAAGTCTAAAGTAAAATAAATAAGCTGCTCAATTAACACTGGAAGTGAAAATTCTAGTCAAACAAATACCATGGGGAAATCATGTAGTATTAATTCTTAACTGCTATTTTTTACATTTAATATTTTTCTTCTAATGTTACTTAGTCTTATCTTTATCCTCAGATAAAAAAAAATAGAACACAAAAGTTCAAAAATAGAATCAGAACAGAACTAACATGCATTTTAAGATGAACTGTCACACAATTCTACAAGGACTAAAATTTGGCAGAATGCCATTTAGACAATATTTTCCAATGGGCAAAATCCTAAAGATGTTCACAGTACAATAAGCTCAAGTCAAGTAATTTTAACCCTGGAAAAAAGTCATTGATAACTATTCTCAAAAGACTTTAAAGCAGATGGCAGGTCTCATATTCTCATATGAAGCATACTTTATATTTCTCTACAGACAGAGGCTGCTAAACCTGAAAGAGCTTCTTTCTTATTTAACAATACACTGGAAGTTTTAAGAAAACTTACTGTGAAGATAGAAAAGTCATTTACTTTTCAACTTTTCTTCCACATCGAAAAATCTGAGTGTGATATTATCTGTTAGTGAAGCTCACCAGGCAGTGATTTTCACAGGGTTATGCACTACCGGGGTTTCAGAGAATCTGAGTAGTGAAGAGGTGTAATTTGAGAGTCCATCAATTATTGTGATCTGCATCCCCTAGAGGTTACCACACACTCACCTTCCCTGAGAAGCACTGATTTCTCTTCCCCTGTAAGGCGTAAAATACTATGAACAAGGGCTTGTGTATAAAAGCATCTAAACTCGATCTATTCTAGCTTTTTATTGGCCAGGTGTGGATTACTCTTTTAAAATTTCACTAACTCCCTGACATTGGCTTTCAATGGCCTATCCAATTCCTAAAGGGTATGTATGGCAAATACTATTAAAAGAAAATAGTTATCTATGACGTTAATCATCAGGCTGCTAGCTTCCACATGGGTGCTCTCTGGGTAGGATGATTCTATAGGAGGGTCTCTCTGCCATCCTAGGGTTGGAAGACTTCTCAAGCAGCTACCTTTTTTTGTGCCAATTGTCACTTTCAGGTCTTATTTTATCCCCTACCTCTCCAGGAGTTTCTTTTCAGATACTGTTGGATTTCTCATTGGTCAAGGTAAGTTTTGTCATATAGGTGAAAGGGGAAAGCACTTAGCATTCTGATTAATCTTCTCCTGAATAAATATAAAACAGTTATTTATGTTAGCTCAAGTCATTGACCACTAACAAGAAAATGATTTATTTTTCCTATAAGTTAACATTTGTATTTTTATTGCAAAATGAAAGACCAAAAAATCCAGTATTGAGGCATCTAGGATGTATTTAGTTGGGCCCTGGCATTGTCTGGTGCA
Source organism: Eonycteris spelaea (assembly GCA_003508835.1). Classification (NCBI taxonomy): domain Eukaryota; kingdom Metazoa; phylum Chordata; class Mammalia; order Chiroptera; family Pteropodidae; genus Eonycteris; species Eonycteris spelaea. Next base: position 142,773 of record PUFA01000528.1, read on the forward strand.
GGACACATTCAATTCAGTATTCTCTGTAGAGTTGTGTCTGGGCTCTGTGCAGTGTTATTCTCTCTTGCTTTATTGGAAGCCAGAGTATATGAGTCCATCTGCTCCAGATTCACTCTACCATATGTGTTACGAAAGCTCTCCTGCATCAGAAGATAGGGTGAAACTATAAATAACCAGGTGCCTTGACAGCTGTGGCACAAGCTGGATTTATTTAGTTCATGTTAATTATACCATCAAAGAAGCTAAAAGGCTAAATTTTCAGATGGCACAACAGTACCAGCATGATCACTGAAACAAAGTAAATAAGTTAACATATGAAAGTTGGCAATACTAAAAGAAAATAAGAGGCAGTTTTATAAATAAAAATGAAGAAAGGCCTTGTTGGGTGAGGCAATTTGACCATCTGTCTTATCTGTGGGTGGGAGGAGCCATATCATGGTGTGTTCTAACAGAGTTCTGTCTAGAATGTCAAAGGCACAGAAGGAAATAAAGAGGGACACCAGAAAAGGGAGAGTATGACAACTGGTACATTTGCCTGCATTATCTCCACACAGTAAAGTTGGGAAGGGAAAATTTCACTCTGGCCTGGGTGGTCTATATGAGAGAATAACACACAGCAGGGCAAACAGAAATCCACTGCTACATCGCTCAGCCAGTTATGGACACAGATGCACAATTCAATTCATGCTAATAAGAGCTATTAGTTCCCAGAGAAAATTCATTGGCATTTCCTTTATGATGCACAAATATGTTCTGCTAGAGTTTTAGTATAACTCTGAAGTTTGCATCTTCAAGAGATGTCACTGCACCATTTGTGTACTTGTCTGTTTACAATGTGAAATTACAATGGCATCAGTAAATGTTCATTTGAGGCTCATAAATAAAATTCTCCATATCACTTTTAATCTCAAATCTCTTTCAACAGTACAGTTAAACACACCCATAACAAGTTCAATTTGATTACAATTATTAAAAGAATTGGATTTCATAGGATAAAATATGGACACATGCCAAAGTTCTGAAAGCAAAGATTATGTATCATTTTATGTCTCCATTGATTTATGATGTCATTAACTGAATTTTTAGTAGACAAGCTTCATAATAGTTTACCATACCTATTTATGGCTATTGTTTAACACATTGACTATTAATATGTTCACGAGTTTTCAGACAGGTATTTTCCATTTGAAGAGTGTTGTTAAATAGTAATAATTTTGATAATAATAATAATAAGAAGAAAATAATTAACACTTATGAATACTTACACTGTACTAGGTATATCTCTTAATGCTAACAACAGCTTTGTAAGTTAGGCATTATTATCATATTATTTTCGAGATTTGCAAACTGAGAATCTGAGGTGTTAAATCACTTACAAATTTCAAAAGAGTGCTTGATATAAGAAGTGGAATTCAAAATCATGGCTGTCTGCACTCTAAAACCACTGACTTGTAGGTATATTGGCCAATAGCCCAGAGGAAAGAGAAACATCAGAACATGACTGATTTGAAGTTCCTGTAATAAATATATAGGGTTACTATTATTTCTTTCTGTCCCAGGATATATGGGCTATTTTGTTCTCTGAAATAGTAGAGGATATTTTTCAAACTACAAAGAATAGAGAACATTAGAATTCTTCGCATTATGTCTTCCAAATGGCCATAGAGGTGTGTGTGTGTGTGTGTGTGTGTGTATGCGCGCGCGCGCGCGCGCGCGCGCGAGAGAGAGAGAGAGAGAGAAGAGAGAAGAGAGAGAGAGAGGACATAGGTAAAGAATTATAAGGAAAGTGCTAGAATAAATCTTCTTTTTAAACCTTCTCCCAATTCATTAACACTTAAATCTTCCTTTCTTAAAGGTGAGGAATAAAAAAAAAGCTAAAAGGAGTAAGAAAAAAAGAAAGGAGAGAAAAAAAGAATAAAGGCAAGTAGCAAGCCCAAAATAGTAAAGTAGCAAGAATACTGAACACATCCAATACTCAACTTTGTCAAAATTAGCTGTGTTATCTCGGGTGAGTCATGACATACACTGCATTTTAACTTCCACATTTATAAATAAAGAAACGTGGACCAAATCACCTCCAGAGTCTCTTCCAAATACAATTGGTATTTTTTCTAATAGTTTTACCTTAGATTATAAGATAAAATATTATTTTAAAAGAGCATATTTAAGATAAGCAATATGCACTTTTCAGTTTCAACATTTTTCAACTTCATAAATATGAATAATATTTAATAATTTTCTAAAGTAATATGATTTTATGTGCCAGTATGTTAGCATTGATATTAGGTAAGACATTGTTGAAATCAAGCTTTTATCTTTCCTTATACTTGTTTTTAGTGTCTCCATGAAAGTACAGTTTGATGCAAACTTTTCCTTATTTTAATATGTATAAATATATCTATGTATCTGTGTATGTATGTGTATATATATACATATACACACATATACATATATACATGCATACACATATATACATATATATACACATACATGCATATACATACATATATACACACATACATGTGTGTATATGTGTGTATATATATATATATATACACATATATATATAAAATTCCTCAATACATAACCCCAAAATAATGCAGGCCAAATTGTTATTATGAAATTCACAAAATTGATCAAAATATATTTCTTAGTCATTTCAGGTTGCTCTCTTTTTCTACTTTGCATTGCCCTTTTAAGACAGAACAGTAATGTTTCAAATTGCTCACAGCAATGCCTGAAGTTTAGAACTGCTGAAATGTCCTTCTAGCTCTCTATAAATATTATTTATGCTCTATTTATTAGGAGTAAAACATTTTCATCAATTCCATTATATTTTGAGGTTAATAGATATCTATTGAATTTTAGTAGCTTAATCATAAAAATAGAAAAATAAATGCAATAGTTGAAATAAGCAACATGATAATAAAATCAAAATCATAATCTTTTACCAAAATACAAACATTCTACATTTCTGTTCTTGAAAAAACCCCTTTTCTAAATTCACATAATTTCTCTGTTTTCCTTAGCAAACTCTCCAAAAAAGCTGTCTATACAAGATGTATCCAATTTCTCTCCTCTCATTCTATCTTGAACCCATTTGACCCAGATTTTCACTTCCAATACTATTCTGAAAATTCTATTATCAAGGCACAAATAACTTCCATGGTGCTAAAATCAAATAGTTAATTCTCAGATCTCATTTTCTTGATTTACTCTTGATATTGTGGATCATGCTTTCCCTTCCATGAAATATGTCTTCCCTCGGATTCCAGTCTCCCACTGACTCTTAGTTTTTCTCTTATATCATACTGTTCCTTCTCAGTCTACTTTGCAATTTCTTCTCATCTCCTCTGTTTCTAAAGGCGGGAATGTTCTGGAAATCAATCCTTAGACCTTCCACTTCCTCATCTATACTCATTTCCTAGGTGATTGCATCCATTTTTTTTCATGGCTTTAAATTCCATCTATACACTCTTAACTCCAAGCCAAGACAATTTGCCTAAAATGCAGCCTTTATATCTAAATACCTACTTAACTTCTTTCTTTACATGTGAAAGAAGCCTCACAGAGCCATGTGTTACCCCAATTATTTTCCCCTCAAACTTGCTTCTCTACATCATCATTTCAATTTAAAAAATGTAAGCTTTTATTTTTTTAGATTAAAAAAATTGGAGTCACCCTTAATTCCTTCATCTTTCTTAAATTGCATATTCAATACATTAAGAAATTCTGTTGGCTTTATCTTCAAAATATAGCTGCAATCTGAAAACTATCTTGCACATATATTGCTGCTGTCCTGGACAAAACCATAATTCATCTGAATTATTGCAGTACTTTCTAATTGGTCTTGTTTTGGCTCTACTGCTATTCAGTCTGTTCTCGAAATAGCAACCAGAATGATCATCGTAAAACAAGCATTAGATTATGCCACTTCTCAAAACCCACCTTTAAGAGTTACCTCAGTCTGATTTCTTCATGCTAGTAGGTTGTCCCAGGAGCCACTGTTGAAAGCAGTATGCAGTATTTTGAACACTTGAAGAACCAGTCAGAGCACATCCACCCCCTCAGATATACAAGTACCAGTTTTCCAGTTTTCCTTTTTCAAAGGTTTAAGTCTTCGGCCCACAGAACCCTCCTCTGTGCTCATCAGACATAAGCACCAACTGAGATGCACCTTCTCCTCAGAGGGTTTTAGTTGTATACACAATGTAGCAAGCCCAGTATAGCATAAGTTTATCATTGATTTTAACTAAAATCTCTTGAAAATATTTAAAAGCAACTACTTGAGGACTCTGAAATATAAACAAAAACTAGGAAGATTGTAGAAAGGAGTCAAAACATGAAGAAGCAACACATTCAAGGATTAGAATATCCATGCATTTCCCCCCCGCCCTTTTGTTTCATGGATTTGCCCATAGCGTCCCAATTGCAAAACTAAGCTAAGGAGTGCAGCTGGCAGGTAAATCTCCAAAAGAAACTGAGTCTTTCTGCCCAGAGGAACCAGAAAAGGGTCAGAGGATATGAGGGAAATCTTAGAAACAGAAATGTTAAATAAAGAGAATTTCTAATTCTGTGTATGAAACTCTGCAAGTCCCAGGCTTACCTCTGAGTTGCACAAGCTAAAGAAAAACCCAAAGCAGAATAGCAAGAAGCTTTGAGAAATAAACTATGATATAAACCTAAGCTTCAGACTAACCTATGAGGCATGCATGCACTGAGTTAACCAAAACTTCATAGCAAACTCTTTCAAAATTAAGAATTTTTAAAAATTTGAGATTAGAACAATTGTCTGCCAAACAAACAAATAGAAAATCCACATTATTCAGAGAATTCAAATAGAATTGAGGATCTATACCACATAACACTTGACATAAAAAGACTTAGGATAATATAACCAACTCTAAAAACTTAAAAAAAGAAATGAACAGATTTCAATACTAAGAGTAGCCAGGTATAGAAATTATCAGACAAAGATTTTAAAGCAGCTATTAGAACTATAAACTAGCTCCATGAGCTAAATGGAAAGATGAAATTTCTATCTCTTTCATAATATTAGAAACTATAAAAAAGTATCCAAATGAAAAAAAAATCTAAAATAAATAATTAATGTGGTCAATAACAGAATGGAGATGATAAAAGAGTCAATGTGATCAAGTGAATTTGTACAATCTGAAGAACAGAGATAAAAAAAATAGGAAAAAACAATAAATGGAGCTTTGGGGGACACTAGGACAATCTCAAACATCGTAAAATATGTCATTAGAGTCTCAAAGGAGAAGAGAAAGAGATCAGTGCAAAAAATGTATATATTTGAAGAAATAAGAGCCAAACTTTCACATTTGATGAAAGACCAACACACACACACACACACACACACACATACACACACACACACACACACATTAAAGAAGCTCAGCAGATCCGAACTTAAAGAAAACAATGGTCAGAAACATCATAATCAAACTACTAAAAACAATAGATTATGAAAAACTTTGAAAACAGCTAGAGAAAAACAACACATTACAATTAGGGGAACAATGATTTGAACAACTATTAATTTTTGTCATTAAAAAATATGGAGACCAGAAGACAGTGGAGCAGCATCTTAAAATGATGAAGGAAAATAACTATGAATCTAAAAATTTACATTCACTGAAAATCTTTTCCAGGAGAAAAGATAAACAAAGACATTATCAAAAGAAGGAAAACATAGAAAAGTCGTTGCTAATAGCCCTCAGCTCTAAAAATGCTAAAATAAGGTTTTCGGCTAAAAGGAAACGATAGAAAATTGAATTTATTAAATTTATTTATCAAAAGAATAAATTTATAAATATTATATTTTATTTTGTAAGTAATTAGAGGTCTATCTGAAAGCAAGTAGAGTATTTTCAGGAAAAATGAAAAAAACAAGAAAAACAGTAAATATATAGGTAAATATAAAACTCTTTTTTCTTCTTAAGTTCTTTAAAATATGTATCTTTGTCGAAATCAATTATGTTAATTTAACCCATAGGACACCTAGGTTGATGGAGAAGAGTTAAAGAAACTTACATGGTTGTTAAGCTGGTCCACTTTCACTGAAATGGTAAAATATCCCTCTGAATAGACTGTGAAACATAACATATGCATACTCTAAAACCTAGAGCAAGCATTAAAGATGTGATACCAGAGATACAGACAACAATCAATGAAATTAAAACTAGAATATGAAAAAAGAATCAAAGAATACAAAAAAGGCAAGAAAAAAGAGAGCGGAACACAAAAGAGAGGAGTCGAACAGAAAACAATAACATGATAGAACTAAATGTTATTGTGTCAATAAAACACATACAAATAAATAGTTGTAATATATATATTAAGAAATCGTCAAGATGAATTCAAAAAAGGCTCACTATATTCTATCAACAAGAAACCTATATTAACTGTAAATATATTGATAAGTTAAAAGTTGAAGAATGTTGACACAGACAAAGATGTCTGCTACCACTACTGTTATTCAGTATAATATTGGAGGTCCTAGTGAGTTCAATCAGGAAAGAGAAAAAATAAAAGGCATTCAAATAAGAAGTGAAGAAGTAAAACTGTCACTATTTGTGGATGACCTGATTCTCTATAAAGAAAACCTTAGACTCCACAAGAACACTACTAGAAATAATGAACAAATATAGTAAAGTTCAGGATTTAAAACCCATGTTCAAAAATCCATAGCATTCTTATACTCTAATAATGAATTGTCAGAAAAAGAAATAAAATATATATATATATTCCTTTAGCAATTGCAACAAAAAGAATAAAATACTAGGAATAAAACTAATGAAACATGTGAAGGACCTACATATGGAAATTATGAGACCCTATTAAGAGAAATTGAAGACACAAAAAAATGGAAAGATATTCCGTGTTCTTGAATTGGAAGAAATCAGCATAGTTAAAGTGACTTTCTTACCTAAAGTATTATACATATTTAATGCAGTTCCCATCAAAATCTCATTAGGACTTTTTAAAGAAATAGAGCAAAAAATCATCAGATTTCTATGGAAGCACAAAAGATCCCAAATCGCCAAAGCTATCTAAGAAAAAAGAACAAGGCTGGAGGTATCATTCTGCCTGACTTCAAATTATACTACAAAGTGACAATAATCAAAATAGAAGGATATTGGCAGCAAAACAGACACACAGACAAATGGATCAGAAGTGGGAGTCCAAAAATAACCCATATTTATATGGGCAAATAATTTTTGACAAAGGAGCCAAAAACATACAGTGGAGAAAGGAAAGCCTCTTTAATAAATGGTGCTGGGAAAACTGGAAAGCCACCTGCAAAAGAATGAAACTGACTGGTCTATCACCACACACCAAAATGAACTCAAAATGGGTTAAAGACCTGAATATAAGGCCTGAAGCAATAAATTTCATAGAAGAAAACATAGGTACTAAACTCATGGACCCTGGACATAAAGAGGATTTTATAATTTGACCTCAAAGGCAAGGGAAGTAAAAGCAAAAATAAATGAATGGGACTATATCTTAAAAAGCTTTGGCTCAGCAAAAGAAACTGTCAACAAGGTAAAGAGACGGCATTCTGAATGGGAGAATATATTTGCAAACAATGCCTCCAAAAGGGCTTAATATCCAAAATATACAAAGAATTCATACACCTCAACAACAACAACAACAACAACAACAACAACAACAAACAACCCAATGAAAAAATGGGAAGATGATCTGAACAGGCACTTCTCCCAAGAAGACACACAATGGCCAAAACATATGACAAGATGCTCAACTTCACTAGCCATTAGAAAAATACAAATCAAAACCACAATGAGATACTTTCTCATAACTTATAGAATGGCTACTAACAATAGGACAAGTAATAACAAGTGTTGGAGAGATGTGGAGAAAAAGGAACCCTCATACACTGCTGGTAGGAATGCGGATTGGTACAATCACTATGGAAAACAGTATGGAAGTTTCTCAAAAAACTAAAAACTGATCTACCATGTGACCAGCAATTTCTCTACTGGGTATTCATCCAAAAAACTTGTAAACATTTATCCAAAAAGATATATGCACACAGACATTCATAGCAGATTAGTCATGGTAACCAGGACATGGAAGAAACCAAAGTATCCTACAAGAGATGACTGGATAATGAAGCTGTGGTACACATATACAATGGAATATTACTCAGCTATAAGAAGGGATGAAATACTACCTTTTGTGACAACATGGATGGATCTTGACATAATCATGCTAAGCAAAATAAGCCAGATATAAAAAGTTGGAAATTACAGGGTCACATTCCCTAGCATTCTTAAAATATCTCAAAGCATTCCTAATACACAGCTGGAGCTTTCAGAGTCCAATTTGAGCACCTTGAAAAATTTAGATTGTGTTACACAATCTACAAATCTACATATATTCAAAAATTATTACATTTTTAGTCTTATTTTTTCTAAAAGACTAAGATATTATGAACATAATTACAAATTAATAATAGATATGATACTCTTAAAATATTTGGAAAGCCATTGTAAATAAATATGATTTGGGATTTAATAAAGAGATGATAGCTGTGAAAGCCTTGATCACACATGCATTGATGACTTAAATGATGATCAGATTGCCTTTCTGTAACTATAATAGAGTATTTTGGTAAAAAGTCTCAAAAGTTAACGGGCAAAAGAATAATGTCATATATATTTCATCAGAGAAATTTAAAAAATGAAACTACAAACTTATTTAATTTTCTTAGTATATTTTCTTTGGTATTTCGTTCCTCTCACCATTGCATTGTGTGTTTTCTCAGTATAATCTTTCCTCTAATAATGGGATTTACTCTGTATATGTCTGGGAATACTTGCATTATGATAGCGAAGCTCTTATTAAATTTATCAAGCTTTGCAGAAAGTTGGCTTTGGGTACTTATTAGATTCTGGTTTGTTGCCCCAGGAACTTACATGTCCATGAAATGGCACTTGTTTGTCAATTTTTCCCCTAGTAAATGAACTATTAAATGAATTATGACAGTAGATGAATGTATGGAAATGAGAGTGGGAAAGCAAGTGGGAAGCTATGAACCCCCTGATAAATAGTTCATAAATTTTTGTCCTTTATTGCCATTTTCTCACTATTCTAAATATGTCACATTGCACTAAAAATAAAATTTACATAGTTATCTTTTCCACTGAAATTTCTTATGCAAACAGCACAAGGTAATTTGATGCCATTCTTGGAATAATTTATGAAAAATTTCATAGGGACTAATCTTGTTTTGCTCAAGGTTAAGAATCTCTTTCTCCCTTCCAGTTAATTGGCCTGATTATCTAAAGAACCTTTTGATCTCAGTGACTATAAAAATAGCAACATCTACCATTAATTTTCAAGTACGTATTAAAAATCAATAAAAGCCAGATTTGGTAAACAGTCTATAACTTGAACGCAAGTTGTATTTCAGAATTATTTCTTTTTCCCAACAATACACTTTTCTATTTGTTCTGAAAGGGCAAGCAGTAAGGTGAGAATAAAATAAATTATTTGAGAGTGATCTTTGGAAACATGGCAGAGTGAGAGATAGCCCTAGACCACTCTCCCATTGAAACAACAATAAGCTGAATATCTAAAACTCAACAACAACAACAAAACACCCAACCTGCACACCAGCATATCTGAGCGTGAGATCTGTGCATAAGAGCTAACACAAGTCAAAACCCCAAGCAGTGTGTCAGGTGATGGACTGGAAGAAACAAAGAAGCTGCCTCTCACAGCCACCAGAGCTCCCTGTAGGACGACGGGGAGGGGAGAAGGTGCAGTGACTTCCCTGAATAGTCCTGCATGGGAGAGTTGTGAGTTCCAAGCAACCAGCGGCAGGGCCCAGTCATCAGGGCAGAAGGCAGAGAAGCGAGACAGCAGAAAAACAACAGTTGATTTTACCAGCCGAGGTTACAAAATCAAGGCTGAGCAACAGCCCCAAACCCTAAACTAGAGGTTCTCTCCTCCCATACCCACCAAAAACTGAACACTCTGGAGCCCCAGAGGAATCTGAGCAAACTCTGCTAAGAATGTCTCTGACACTGACAGGGACTGAAACTGAGGGTAGCAAGTGTGATTAAATATCTACAAGAAAAAAATGTTTAAAGGTATTTTAAGGCTTTATACAAAGCAGGGACCCAAGAGGTTTAGATGCCACCTACTGGAAACCAAAATAAAAGCACCTTCTTTGCAGTGGGCTAAACAGAGACACATGATATATCTTCTTTAGGGAAAAACAGGAGAATAGATCTCCATTAATGCCCAGGAGGAGAAACAGTACGTTAAACACAACGAACAATCAAGGTGAAAAGACATCTCAGAAAGAAAGAGAAAAATCTTTAGAAAATAAGCTTATAGACATAGAAACATGCAACTTTAATAACAGAGAATTCAGTATGGTACTTCTGGAAAAACTCAGTGAGTTTCAAAACAAGTCATATCAACAATTCCAGGAATTGATAAAACACCTATTTGAGCAGAGCAAGGAGATTGAAACCCTCAAAAAGAACCAAATAGAACTTCTGAAGATGAAAAACACACTGCGAGAGTTGAAAAATGAAATAGTAAGCTTGGGAAATAGAATCAAACAAATGGAAGAAAGGATCAGTGACATCAAAGACAGAAATCTAGAAATAAATTAGAAGGAAGAAGAGAGAAACTGAAGAATGAAAAGTAATGAAAAAGAAATATAAGAACTAGCTGATATCATTAGGAGAAAAACATAAGAATAATGGGCATTATCGTAGGTGAAAAAAAAGTAGCAGGAACTAGAAAACATTTTCAGATAAATAGTAGACGAGAATTTCCTAAATGTAAGGAATGAGCTGGAGCTTAGTATTCAAGAAGTAAACAGAACACCCAACTCTCTCAACCCAAAAAGGCCTTCACCAAGACCCATTATATTAAAATTATCAAAAATCAACGACAAAGACAGAATTCTCTGGGCAGCCAGGGAGAAGAAAATGGTAACATATAAAGGAAAACCCATTCGATTATCCTCAGACTTCTCAGAGCAAACCTTACAAGCCAGAAAGGAATGGAATCAAATATTTAAACTACTAAGAGAAAGGAACAAAAAGCTTAGAATAATGTATCCAGCTAAGCCATCCTTTAGATATGAAGGAGAAATTAAGACTTTTGCAGACATACAAAAATTGAGGAAATTCTCCACTACAAGGCCTGCACTACAGGAAATACTGAAAGCAGTCAGCTCACCTAAAACAAAATGACAAAAAATAAATAAAAAATACATAATTAGGAGTAAAATGATAATCAGGCAAATAGAAGCAGAGGAGTGCAACTATTACTAAGAACACAGCATTATAAGCATAATAATAAGAGAACTGTTATAACAAGGTAGTAATGAATGTTTGGCATACATAGGGACAAACTGAGATAACAATGACTGAAAAGGGGTAGATTTAAAAATCCAAATTCACAAAGTGGAATGGAATAAGGCACACACAGAAGAAAATTGACAACTATATATAATATATATATATATATATTATATGTGTGTGTGTGTGTGTGTGTGTGGTGTGTGTGTGTGCATGCGCATGTGTGTGTGTGTATAACTATTCTTTAGATATTTATAATGGTAACCACACATCAAAAATTTGGAACTGAAATATATAACATAAAACAAGAAAAACCAGAGGAAAAATTCATGAAAGCCAACCAAAATAAAGAAAGAGAAACACAAGAACAAGGAAGAATGAAACCGAGCTACCAGAAAGCAAAAGACAAAGTGGCTATAACAAGACCTCATATTTCAATAATCACCCTGAATGTAAATGGACTGAACTGACCAATTAAAAGGAACAGAATTGAAGAATGGATCAAAATACAAACCACAACCATATGCTGCATTCAGGAGACACATCTCAGCTCCAAAGACAAAGATAGACTCAAAGTGAAAGGGTGGAAAATGATATTTCAAGCAAATGACATTCAGAGAAAAGCAGGAGTGGTGCTAAGAATATCAGATGAAATAGAATTCAAAATAAAAAAGGGAAATAAAGACACTGATGGACACTTTATAATGACGATGGGGATCATGTACCAAGAAAACATAACACTTATTAATATCTATGCTCCCATTCAGGGAGCCCAGAAATATGTCAAGCAATTACTAACAGAACTAAAGAGAGAAACAGAACAAAACATTATCATAGTAGGGGACCTAAATTCCCCACTGTTGGATATGGACAGATCATTCAAACAGAAAATCAATAAGGAAATAACATCCTTAAAGGATTCATTAGACCAACTGGACATAATTGACATTTACAGAGACTTCTTTTCCCAAAACAGCTGCTTATACATTCTTCTCTAGTGAACATGAACATTATCAAGAATCGACCACATACTGGACACAGAGAAAGCCTCAACAAATATAAGAGGGTTGAAATCATACCAACCATTTTCTCTGATCATAATGCTTTTGAAACTAGATATCAACTGCAAAAAAAAAAAAAAAGTGGAAACACACAAATACATGTAGATTAAACAACACATTACTGAAGAATAACTGGGTCAGAGTAGAAATAAAAAGAGAGATCAAGAGATATATAGAAACAAATGATAATGATAGTACAACATGTCAAAAACTTTGGGGACATGACAAAAGTAGCCGAAGAGGAAAGTTCATATCATTACAGGCCTATCTCTACAAAAAAAGAACAAACCCAAATAAGCAACTTAATGCTTAATCTTAAAAAACAAACAAACAAACAAACAAAACTAGAAAAGGAAGAATAAATGAAGCCTAAAGTCAACAGAAGGAAGAAAAACAACCTAGAGCAGAAATAATAAATCAAAAACCTACCAGAAAGTAAAAGCCCAGGACCAGATGGCTTCGCCAGTGAATTCTATCAAAACATTCAAGAAGATTCAATACTAATTCTCCTCAAACTCTTCTAAAAAATCGAAGAGGAGTAAATACTTCCAAACTCATTTTATGAGGCTAGTATTACCCTGATACCAAACCCTGGTAAAGAACACAAAAAAAAGAACTACAGACAATATCTCTAATGAACACAGATACAAAAAATCCTAAGTAAGATACTAGCGAACTGTATACAGAAACATATTTTAAAAAAATATGAACCATGATCAATTGAACTTCCTCCCAGAAGCACAGAGATGGTTCAACATATGCACATCGATTAATGTGATACATCGCATAAACAAATTAAAAAATAAGAACATATGATTATCAATAGATGCAGAAAAAGCCTTGAAAAGATACTGCATCCATTTATGATCAAAACACATAACAAAATCAGTAAGAAGGAAATATCTTAACATAATAACACCGTCTATGGCAAACCCTCGGCTAACATTATATTAATGGGAAAACTAAAAACCTACCCTCTAAGATCAGGAGCAAGGCAGTGGTGATCACTATCACTGCTGTTTGTTCAATAAAAATTGGAGGTCCTAGCAAATGCTATCAGACAAGAGGAGATATAAAAGGCATCCAAATAGGAAACGAAGAAGTCATGCTGTCACTATTTGTGGATGATAGGATTCTCTATATAGAAAACCCTAAAGACTCCACAAGAACACTACTAGAAACAGTAAGGAAATACAGTAAAGTCTCTGGATACAAAATCGATGTTCAAAAATCCATAGCATTTCTTTACTCTAATAATGAAGTGTCCAGAAAAAGCAGTAGAAATAATAATTCCTTTTGCAATTGCAACAAAAAGAATAAAATACCTAAGAATAATTTAATGAAACAGTGAAGGAACTATATAGGGAATACTACAAGACCTTATTAAAGAAATCAAAGAAAATACAAAGAAATTAAAAGATATTCTGTGTTCTTTGATTGAAAGAATCAACATAGTTAAATGGCCATATTACTAAGCAATACAGATTTAAAGCAATGCCCATAAAAATCCCATCGGCATTTTTAAAAAAATAATAGAACAAAAATATCATCAGCTTTGTATGGAAGCACACACACACCAAATGAATTGTCAAAGCCATCCTGAGAAAAAAGAATGAGGATGGAGGCATACCTCGCTTGACTTCAAATTATACTACAAAGTGACAATAATGAAAACGGCATGGTATTGCAGAAAAACAGACATACGGACCAGTGGAACAGAATTGAGAAACCAGAAGTAAACCTATATTTATATGAGCAAATAATTTTTTGACAAAAAAGCCAGAAAACATAAAGTGGAGAAAGGAAAGACTCTCAATAAATGGTGCTGGGAAAACTGGAAGCCATCTGCAAAAGAATGAAACTAGACTGTGGTTTCTCACCACACAGCAAAATTAACTCAAAATGGATTAAGAGACCCTGAATATGAGACCTGAAACAATAAAATGCATAGAAGAAAACATAGGAACTAAATTGAAGGACCTTGGACTTAAAAGAGGATTTTATGATTTTTACCTCAAAGCAAGGAAGTAAAAGTAAAATAAATGAATGGGACTACATCTAATTAAAAAGCTTTTGCTGAGCAAAAGAAACCGTCAACAAGGTACAGAGACAACCATCTGAATGGGAAATATATTTTGCAATAAATGCCTCCAATATGGGCCTAATATCAAAATATACAAAGAACTCATAAACTCAATGACAACAACAACACAACACAAACCATCCAATCAAAAAATGGCAGAGGACATGAACAGACTTCTTCCTTACAGAACATAAAATTGCCAACAAACATGAAAGGATACTCAACATCACTAGCTATTAGGAAATGCAATGAAAACCACAATGAGATACCATTTCATTATTACCATCTCATTATACTATTAGAATAGCTATAATCAATAGGACAAGTAAAAGAAATGTTGGAGCAGATGTGGAGAAAAAGGAACCCTCATATCCTGTTGGTGGAACGCAAATTGGTACAGCCACTATAGAAAACAGTATGGAGTTTCCTCAAAAAAAAAACTAAGAATTGACCTACCAATTGATCCAGCTGGGGTATTTACCCCAGGACTTGAAAATCCATATCCGAAAAGATATTTGCGTACCGATGTTTCCATAGCAGCATTATTCACAGTGGCCAGGACAGAAACAACCAAAGTGTCCTATGATTGATGACTACCTAAAGGAGCTGTGGTACATAAAAATGGAACATTACTCAGCCATAAAAAGAGATGAAATACCTCCATTTTAACAACCTGGATGAACCTCGAGATAGTCATGCTACCAAAAAAAGCCAGACTGCGAAAAAGTTGCAAACCACATATCACTTGTATGTGGATAAAAACCTAAAAGCAACAATGAACAGGAACAAATAGAGACTCGGGACATGGACAATGTACTAGTGGTTTACCAGAGGTAGGAAGTGGGGGATGAGTGGGCAGGTAGACAGAGTAAAAAGGAATCAATTATAGGAGGTTGGGGGAGAGTGGAAGTGGGTAAAGGGGATCAAATATGTGGTACTGAAGGAAACTGGAATCTGGGTGGTAATCACACAATAAAGAAATAGATGTCAAATTATATTGCACCCCTAAAATTATAATAATTGTATTAACCAATATTACCCAAAACTTAAAAAAAAAAAAAAGCTGACCCTCGGAAATGTCACACATCAAAAAATTGAGAACAGTGGAATACAGGCATAGAATCAGTACTAGTGGAAATGAACAGCTGGAAAAGCCGAAGAATTAAGTCAGGACCCTGTTGAGTTTGAAGTGCTGAGAATGTAGCCTGTGATGGACAAAAGAATATGTCACCTCAAAAGGACTCTTTGACATAATATAATATATAATATATATGTACATAATATAGTGTGTGTATATATATATGTTACATATAATATGGAGCTAAAGTACAAAGCAGCAAAACCCAGAAAACACTCCTTTTTTTGTTTTTGCTTAAAGGCAGAACGTGACTCCTCATTTTTAATGGGAGAGGCTTTACCAGCCCTGAGATTTAATAGCATAATCTGATAACAAATCTGACTTTGTTAAGTTTTCTCCCATATATTTACCTTCCCAAAGTTTGTGGCCCTTGAAAGACTAAAACTGCTTTGTCCTATATGACGCCACTTATATGAGGTGCCTAAAGTAGTCAAACTCATAGAGACAGAAGGTAGAGTGATGGGTTGCCAGGTTCTAGGAAGGAGAGAGGAAAGTGTTAGTGTTTAATGGGTATAGAATTTCTTTTTGCAAGATGAAAAGGTTCTGGAGATAGATATTGGTAATGGTTGCATAATAATGTGAATATACTTAATACTACTGAACTGTATACTTTAAAAATTGTTAAGATGTTAAATTTTGTATGTGTATTTACCACAATAAGAAATTTTAAAAACCCTGATTTGCCCTGTCATTTTTTCTAACAAATGCATTGTTCTTTGTTGATGAAGCTATATAAACTGGAATTCTGAGCCCCTATTTTGTTTCTCCTATGTGATGTGTGCTGCATGCATTAATAAACTATTTTCTCTTGCCAAAAAAAAAAACTGTGGTGCATATATAAAATGGAATATTACTTAGCCATAAGAAAAGATGAAATACTGTCATTTGTGACAACATGGATGCACCTCAAGATAATCATGCTAAGCGAAATAAGGCAGACTAAAAGTTGAAAACCACATGATATCACTTATATGTGGGATATAAACCTAAAAACAACAAATGAACACGACAAACAAACAGAGATTTACGGACATGGACTATAGACCAGAAGGTAGGGGTAGGGGAGGAGGCAGGAGTAGATGGAGTAAAGGGGATAAAATACAGGGAGTTAGGGGGAGGGGGAAGTGGGCAAAGGGGATCAAATATATGGTAACTGAAGGAAACTGGATTTTGTGTGGTAAACACACAATAGAATATACAGATGTCAAATTATAATATACACCTGAAAATTATATAATTGTATTAATCAATATTACCCCAGTAAACTTAATTTTAAAAATCTTTAAAACATTAATTTTACAGTGTGCTATAGGTGCATAAAGTTCTTGGCAAATTCCCAAAAGTTGCTTTATTTCACTAAGCACATTTTTCTAAATGAATAATTTATGATTATCAAGGAATAGAAGATACCTAATGTTTGTTAGCAAATCCCAAGATATGGATACTTATTATTAAATATCACAGAAACTTCTAAAAAAATTTATCAGAAAAAAAAAATTGGGAAATTTTATTTGTTGCTGCCTCAAAAAAAATCATAAACAGTTGAAATAAAGATATACTTTTGTGATTATCTGGCCATTTATACTTTATGATTATCTACTATTATGGATAATCAAGAATTTGTTTCAGGAAGTTAAAAATACTCATAGGGAATATTGTCAATGATATTGTTATAAATATGTATGGTGCTAGGGGAATGCTAGACTAATTGGGGAGATCACTTCATAAATTATGTTAAATATCGAAACTAATATAAAATAATATTAATGTCAACTCTAATTGAAAAATAAAAATTAAAAAAAATATCTCTGTTATTGACATTTTTGTCTCAATAGGCAACAAAACTTAACAAAGAAAACTATTTCACACACTTATTCAAAACTACTTAGAAATAGCAAGGTGTGTTAAACAGAATAACAAAAATGTAGAGTAACTAGCAGGTAAAGAGAGGACCTGGCGTTTGGCAATAGCAGCTATGTTGGAAGTGGTGGTAATAGTAGTCCAGATATGTCCAAATGTAGCTCTGTGGAAAGTTAGCTGAATTTGATGAACATATATTGAAACTGAAAACCTTTATCTAAACTAGGTCAAAAGACCTATTATATTAAAAATAAGCCAACCGAACACATTCCTATGCAGTAAACCAATTTGGTCAAAGAGTGGGTTAGTCAAGCTTAGCTTCTACTAAATGGAATAACAGGCTTTTGCATTAAGGGAGGGATAGAGACAAAAAAAAAAAGAAAGAAAACAGAAGAAAACAAGTAAGCAAAGTGTGTGACCATGGCCTGTTGATTTAGAAGTTGTTCAATAGCAAACTAAACACATTAAACAACCAGAACATTGCAATATTCATAGCCTATAACAGTTTTATAGTCTTCTTAACCAGTATTATTGCCATTTAAATTTAAAGAGCAAGGAGAAAAAAGTTTACAAAAATGACCATGTATAGGTTAGAGATCCCTAAACATTGAAATATATTTTTCAAATCTATATTGAGTATTCCTTAAGTATTTTTCTTGAAAGAAAATTACAATAACTTCATTTTTATAGTATAGTAATTAAAAGATTTGTTTGAAGGCTAGTACAGAGATCCATTATTCAAATATTGACACATTTGGAGTGATGCCAACTGTGCCAATGCAGACAGAGCACATTATCTCTTGTTTTATACTGACCAAATTTATAAAACCTAAAAGAATAATGCTAATTTGGCAAGCTTTGTGCCTGGTAAGACATTAGCGTTGCATTAGAAAAAAGAAACAGACACACACACACCTCTCTCTCTCTCTCTTCTCTCTCTCTCTCTCTCTCTCTCTTCTCTCTCTCTCTCTCTCAACAAAAACAGGATTAATACTTTGGAAATACCACTCGCATAAAATGCCAAAATTAATATTTATTTGCTTTTTAAAATTCAACTAACTCTATTTATTAAATGGTACTAGGATTTCTATTTATTGTTACCTTTTTTTAACAAATCATTAATGGTAACAGATGGCATTTATCCATGCTTAACATACACTACACCATCACCCAGAAAAGAACTACAATAGCTAAAATAAACACTTCTTACTATCAGCCACCCATCTAAAATTGCTAAAATCAATTGCTAAAGTCAGTTAGATGCATTTGTATAAAATGAATTGTCCAGTATACTAAACTTATAATTATGAGATGATGTTTAATAAACAAAGAATGCCACTACTGTGGCTTGGATCCTGAAAACACAATCAATTATGCACAATTTTTATCCATTTTTAACAAATAATCAGTAACTAGATAAATAAAAGGACAAGGCTTAATATTTTTAAAGAGAAATGTATGCTAAAAAAAAAGAAAAAAACAGAGGAATCAACTTTCTAACTTAACATTATTGATTAAGCCCAGATCTTCTTTTTAAACATATCGCATTTTTTTCTTTTTAATTGAATGTACAGAAGTTTTTCATATTAAATATTTATAAGTTGACATAGGAAAACACACACACACATCAAAGCATACCTGTGGCTTTTAATTGTTTAGAAAATATTAGAAATATCTCTAACTCAAGTTACTTGGGAACCATTATACTTACATTCAGTACAGTACAGTAAGAAGTAAAAGCAAAAACAATGTTTATTTTCCTATACACACATTAAAGCAATTATTCTAATCATACAAAGTGAAAAAATAACTAAGCATATTTAGATTTTCCTAATAATATAAAGCTTGCGAAATAAAATATTACTGCATATTAAGTCAATTGTAGAATGTAAATATTTTAACTGTGGAATTTGAAACTTGTGCTATTTCATCTATTAGTGAAAAACACACATTCAGCATAAATTGTGTCCTGGAATTCACATTTGCATGATTGATATTCAGTAAAGTATACAAATAGGCCAAGCATACCCCTCACTGTAGTAATAAATGTAATTTTTTTTTCTTTACTTAAATTTTCATTTAATTCAGCTTTAAAGTCACTAAAGTAATTTCTTCTGAAAATATTTTCAAGTTGTCTACACTATAAGTTCTGGATTATTTTCACGCAAATGAACGTGGACCTGTGTTTTAGAATGTTTTGAAATTTTTCATTTCATACTTATGAGGAGTCAGTACAATACTATTGTACTGACTATTGATACACTTATACTTTCATTAATTCATATTAAGACGTAGAAATTGAAGGGAGCAGAAGATGGCTGATGAGTTAAAAGCAGGATTCACCTCCTCCAAGCTGTTACAGTAATCCGAGTGGCAAACACGATATGATTTCTTATGTGTGTGTGTGTGGGGGGGGTGTACATAAGAATTTAAAAGTTGTATTTCTCCCTGTTGCTACTGTTGCAGTGGTCTCTCTGTGTGTGTAACCCAGATAATGCAACCCCCCCCAAAATGTCTTAGCTACCAGAAGTGTAAGATAAACAGACACCCGTGTGGCTGGTTGATAAGACACCAAAGACGTTATCATAGAGTATAAAGCAAAAGGGACTCTAATACAGACTTAGAGAGCGTGGTCTCTATCCTCCCAGGACTACGTTCCTCCATCTCTTGGTTCCTGACTGCTCTGCTTTGAAGAAGAGGCCTCTGCTGATCGACCATCACAGATCGACAGCATCTGAGCCAGCATCAACCGGTCACTGCGTAATACCTGTCTTGTCTCCGCCAGCACTATTGGGTGGTCTACTAGGACTGAAATCCATCAGGATCTCGTATGATTAAACTTGTGTGATGCTCTGGCAACTATTTGCGTGTGTGTCGTCTTTGCTTAGTTGGTTACTCACTGGGCTCATTATATATACGTATCTCAGACAAAGTGCTCTCTGGTGAACTTACTGGCTTGGCCTTAGGGACAAGTTGAGCCACCTGTGCACACACGTCCACGGACAAGTTGGACACAAGCTCTGCATTGAAATTACAACCAAATTGAAACGATCAACCTGGAGAATCACCTGAGGTCCAGCTGATCGTAACACCTACATCTACTAATATAAAGAAGGAGCCACATCAAAGCCTGTAGGAGGGGTAAAGTTGTGAATCCTGCTGGACCTGTACCCCAGGGTGGTGGAGGGTCACCAGAAGGGAGAGCGAGGCTGCAGAAGCTCTCTTGAAGGAGAAGGGGATCCTGGTCTCATTTGGGGGCTCACCAGCACAGAGTCCCAGCCCAGGGAATAGGAGATTTCAATAATTCTGACTGTAAAAAAAGCCTCTGGTTGAGACAGAAGAAGACTGAAACTCCTAGATGCCCTTTTGAAGGACCCACACACAGGCTTTCTGACCTGTGGACACTCACCTGGGACACTGGTGGTGGGTCAGAGGCTCACCCAGGATTCTTTTCGAGAAAGTCTGTGTTACCTAGAGGCAGAAGGAGAGCTGGTAGGGCAGCCACCATTGTACCTTAGTCTGACCCTCATATCGGGCAATCTACAGACCTCACAGACCTCTCCAGCTTGACAGTGCAGACCCCTCTCGCATAACTAATTCCAAAGCTCTGGCCTGAGGAGATCAGCCTTTCCCACCCAACCCTCAGATCGCCCTGGGCTTTTGTTGCTCCATGGCTGCCACGCCCTGCGCCTATTCAGGGAAGAGCTTTCCCAGCTGGCAACCAGTGCTGTGAGTACGCATTTCAGAAATAGTCACAGGCAGACCACTGCTGCCTGCACGAGCTGCAATATCTCTTGAGGGGATCACAGGGGTCAGTATTGGCCTGACGGCCATTGACTCCCTGAGCTCTTGCCCCATCCAATAAACAAAGTGTTCCCTGCACGTTGATGGGCAGCTGCCTCTGGCCTGCAGTGGCACATACAGGCCTGAAGTGGGCAGCAGCTAACCTTGCTTGACTGCAAACTTCTACAGGGAGCCACAGGGACAACACCGGCATGTAAAGTGACACTGCAGTGGCAAGAGGAAATTGACTCAGTAGATCCAGGAGACTCCCAGGGTCCTACGACATTCAACATGCAGATCAGGGAGAATGTGCTATTGGGCCACACAGGACACCTTCCACATTAGGCATCTGGCCAAGGCCGAAAGATGAAACAAATATTCCTGGCACATAGAAATGAACACAGAGAGGCTAATAAAATGAGAAAACAAAGAAACACGCCACAAATGAAACAACAAGAGAAAGCTCCAGAAAATAAGCTAAATGAAGTGGACACAAGCAACCTACCAGAGACAGATTTCAAAATAATGGTTATAAACCCAATGAACTTATGGGGAGAATGGATGAGCACAATGAGAACCTCAACAGAGAGATAGTAAGCATAAAAAAAGGACATAGAAACCATAAAAAGGGACCAGACAAAAATGAAGAATACAATAACTGAAATGAAGAATACACTAGAAGGATTCAACAGTAGATTTGATGAAGCAAAATATTGAATCAGCTAACTGGAAGACAAGGTAGCAGAATACACCCAATCAGAACGATAAAAAGAAAAAAGAATTTTTAAAAATGAGTATAGTTTAAGAGACCTCAGGAACAACATGAAGCATAATAATATGTGGGTCATAGTAGTACCTGAAGGAGAAGAGAGAGAACAAGGGATTGAACTCTGTTTGAAGAAATAATGACAGAAAATTCCCTACCCTGGCAAAGGAACTATACATACAAACTCAGGAAGCACAAAGAGTCTCAAACAAGAGGAATTCAAATAGACACACACTAAGACACATTGCAATTAAAATGCCAAAGATCAAAGACAAAGAAAGAATGTTAAAGCAGCAAGATAAAGGCAGCTAGTTACTTACAAGGATACCCCCATAAAAATGTCTACTGATTTTTTTTTAACAGAAACTAAGCAGGCCAGAGGGACTACTATGAAATATTCAAAGTTATGAAAAATAAGAATCTACAACCAGGAATACTCTACCCAGCAAGGTTTTCAATTAAATGAAAGGTGAGATAAATAGCTTTCCAAAAAGGAATAAAAGCTTAAGGAATTCTTCACCAACAAGCCAGTACTACAAGAAATGTTAAAAGGACTTCTGCAAAAAGAGGAGGGGTAAAAATAAATATTAAAATGTCAGTAACTATGTACCTATCAGTAATCACTTTAAATGTAAATGAATTAAATACTCCAATCAAAAGACGTAGGGTAGCTGAATGGATAAGAAAAGACCCACGTATATGCTGTCTACAAGAGATCCACTTCAGACCAAATGACACAGACTGAAAGTAAAGAGATGGAAAATGATGTTTTGTGCAAACAGAAATTAAAAAAAAAAAAAGCCAGCGTAGTGATGCTTAGATAAAATAGATTTTAACACAAAGGCTATAATAAGAAACAAAAAAGGGCATTAAAATAATGATAACCAAATCAATAAATTAAAAGGACATAACCCTAGTAAACATATATGCTCCCAAAATAGGAGCACCTACGTACATAAAGTAATTATTGACTGACATAAAAGGAGAGGTCAATAGCAATGCACTCACAGTAGGAGACTTTAACACCCCATTGAAACCAATGGACAGATCTTCCAGGCAAAGAACCAACAAGGAAACAATAGGCCTAAAAGACACTTTAGACCAAATGCATTTAATAGACAGTTTCAGAGAAATTTACCCCAAAGCAGCAAAGTATACGGTCTTCTTAACTGCACATGGAACATTTGCCAAGATAGACCACATATTAGAACACAAAATGAGTCATAATAAATTTAAGAAGATTGAAATAATATCAACTGTTTCTCCAATCACAACCGTATGAAATTAAAATTCAACTACAAGAAAAAAACTGGAAAATACACAAAATGAATGGAGGCGGAATAACATGCTGCTAAACAATGAATGGGTTAACAATGAGATCAAGGAAGAAATCAAAAGATACCTAAAGACAAATGAAAATGAAAACACAACAACTCAAAATCTAAGGGACACAGACAAGCAGTTCTAAGAGGGAATTCATAGCAAAACAGCCTTACTTAAGGAACAAGAAAAAGTTCAAATAAGCAATCTAACCTTACACTTAAAAGAACTAGAAAAAGAACAGCAAACAAAGCCTGAAGTAAATAGAAGGAAGGAAATAATAAAGATTAGAGTATAAATAAATGAAATAGAGTCTAGAAAAACAATACAAGAGATCAATGAACCAAGAACTAGTTCTTGAAAGGGTAAGCAAAATTGACAGATCCGTAGCCAGTTTCATCAAGGAAAAAAGTGAGAAGACTCATAAATAAAATTGAAGTAAAAGAGGAGAAATAACTATGGACTCCACAGAAATACAAATAATCATAAGAAAATACTACAAGCAATTATATGCCAACAAATTGGACAATCTGGAAAAAAATGGACACATTCCTAGAAACATACAATCTCCAAGACTGAGTCAAGAAAAAACAGAAAATTCGAATCAACTGATTACCACCAATGAAACAGAATTGGTAATCAAAACCTCCCCTAAAACAAAAATGCTAGACAAGATGACTTCATAGGCAAATTTACCAAACATTCAAAGAATTGACACCTATTCTCAAACTATTCCAAAAAATTCAAGAAGAGAAAAAGGCTCCCAAACTCTTTTTATGAGGTCACCATTGCCTTCATTCTAAAACCAGAGACATTACAAAAAAATAAAACTATAAGCCTATATTTTCTTATGAACATTGATACAAAAATCCTCAAAAAAAATTTTAGCAAACCAAATTCAGCAATACATTAAAAATATCATACACTATGATCAAGTTGGATTTATTCCTGGGATGCAAGTTTGGTACAATATCTGCAAATCAATTAATGTGATACACCGCATTGTCAAAGTGAAAGATAAAAAACCACATGATCATTTAAATAGATTTAGAAAAAGTGTTCAACAAAATCCAGCAACAATTTTTGATAAAAACTCTCAGCTAAGTTGGAATAGAGGGAACATACCTCAACATAATAAAGGTCATATATGACAAATCTATAGCTAACATCAATCTTAATGGGCAAAGGCTAAAAGTGCTTTCCTTAAGATTGAGAACAAGATAAGGATGCCCACTTACATCACTCGTCTACAACATTGTATTGAAAGTCTTAGCTACAGTAATCAGACAAGAAAGAGAAGTAAAAGGAATCCAAATTGGAAAGGAAGAAATAAAACTCTTGTTATTTGATGATGACATGATACGACATATAGACAACCATAAGGATTCCACCAAAAAACTGTAGAACTAATCAATGAATTCAGTAAAGTAGCAGGTTACAAAATAAATATTCAGAAGTCAGTGCCATTTTTATACACCAAAGATGAACTTTCGGAAAGAGAAATTAAGAGAGCAACCCATTTACAATTGCATCGAAAACAACGAAATACCTGGAAATCAAATTAACCAAGGAGGTAAAAGACCTGTTCTCAGAAAATTGTAAGTCATTGAAAAAAAAAATGAAGATACAAATAAATGGAAGGATATACCATGCTCATGGGTAGGAAGAATCAATATCATTAAATGGCCGTACTACCAAAGCAATATATAGGTTCAATGCAGTCCCTATTAACATACCAATGGCATGTTTCAGAGAGCCAAAAAGAAATCATAAAATACATATGAAAGAAACCAGAAAAGACACCGAATAGCCACAGCAATCTTGAGAAAGAACAAAGTTGGAAATATCACACTACCTGATATCAAACTATACTACAAGTCTACAATAATCAAAAGAGTACTGTACTGGCATAAAACCAGATACATTGATCAATGGAACAGAATAGAGAGCCTAGAAATAAATCCATGCCTATATCTTCACTTAATATATGACAAAGGAGGTAAGAATATACAATGGGGTAAAGAGGTAAAGACAGTCTCTTCAATAAATGGTGTTGGAAAAATTGGACAGATACATGCAAAAAAAAAAAAACTGGACACTTTCTTACACTGTATATAAGAATAGACACTCAATATGGATTAAAGACTTAAATGTAAGACCCAAAACCATAAATCTTCTAGAAGAAAATATAAGCAGTAAACTCTCTGATATTCCTAACAGTAATTTCTTTTCAGATATATATATCTCCCCAAGCAAGGGAAACAAAAGAAAAAATAAATAAACAAATGAGACTACATCAAACTAAAAAGCTTCTGCTCAGCAAAAGAAACCGTCAACAAGGCAGAGAGGTAAAAAGACAACCATTGCAATGGGAAAATATATTTTCAGTCAACGCCTCCGATAAGGGCCTAATATCTAAAATATACAAAGAACTTATATGACTCAATAACAACAACAAAAAAATAAATGATCCAATCAAAAATGGGCAGAGGACCTGAACAGACAATTTCCTAGAGGACATACAAATGGCCTACAAACATATGAAAAGATGCTTAACATCGCTAGCTGTTAGGGAAAATGCAAATCAAAACCACAATGATATACTATCTCAAACCTGTTAGAATAGCTATAATCAACAGGACAAGTAATAACAAATGTTGGTGGGGATGCAGAGAAAAGGGAACCCTCATACATTGTTGGTGGGATTGCAAATTGGTATAGCCACTATGGAAAATAGTCTGGAGGTTTCTCAAAAAATGAAAAATGGATATGACTTTTGACCCAGCAATTGCATTTCTGGGTATTTATCCAAAGAAAACCAAAATAATAATTTTAAAGATCTATGTACCCCAATATTCATGGCAGCACAATTTACAATATCCAAGATATGAAAGCAACCTAAATGCCCATCAACAGATGACTGGATAAAGAAGCTATGGTTCATATATGCAAATGTTACTCAGTCATTAAAAACAATGAAATCCTACCATTTGCAACTATATGAATGTACCTAGAAGTTATTATGCTGAGTGAAATGAGTCAGATAGAGAAAGATAAATACCATATGATTTCACTTATATGTGGAATTGAAGGAACAAAAATAACAAACTAATTAAAAACGGACTCACAAATATAGAGGACAATTTGGTGATGGACAGAGGGGAAGGGAGGTTGGGGAGCTGGGAGAATGAGGTGAAGGGTTAAAGAAGTACAAATTAGTAGTTGAAAGATAGTCACAAGGATGGGGAGCATGGAATAGAGAATACAGTTAGTATTAATATATTAGCTATGTGAAAAACGAAGAAGAGAAGGAGCAATTAGGGGGGATTGTTTATAAACTATATAAATTACTTACCAATGTATTGTATACTTGAAAACTAATAAAAAAAAAGAAGTAAAAATTATGTTCTTTTAGTGACAAAGGTACATTAATACTATAAATAATGTCCATGACCTTTGGAAATTATTTTAAGAGGGTAAAATTATAGACACACATATGTTCATT
This sequence comes from Eonycteris spelaea, assembly GCA_003508835.1. Lineage (NCBI taxonomy): Eukaryota > Metazoa > Chordata > Mammalia > Chiroptera > Pteropodidae > Eonycteris > Eonycteris spelaea. The sequence goes on from PUFA01000528.1 coordinate 169,664, forward strand.
CGTATGAGGTAAATCATCCTTCTAGGAAATTAAGTAGTTCTCCTGAAAGCATCAGTTCTCATGGCGAAGATCTGGGAAGATTACCTCATGGCTTTGTCAGAAGAGAGGAAGAGGTATCTTTCTGAAATACATTGGGATTCTTCTCCATAACAAAAGCCTATTCTCCATGGGAAAAGACTTTACTAAAGTCTTATCTCTGCTGGAGAAAGAAATTTCTTCCACTCCAGTCCCCTCTAGCCTTCCTGTCTCACCTGAGCAGTTAGTGGGGGGAGCTATTCCACTTAAGAAACACTTGTGATCATCACAGCCCTCGGATACGAACCTTCTAAAAAGACTAAAATTTATACCTGTTTATAGAATGTTTCCACTCCTCCATACATTACCAGTACAACCAACAATATTTGAAATAGTTTAGTAAAATATTATTGGATTATAGCTGAAAGAGTTGCAAGACAGATTCTTAAGGAGAAGTACCTAGGGAAGCCCAGTGTTAATAGAGACAAAAACTTTAGTGGAATTTGAAGCCTCTGGAACCTACAGGTACAGCAGATATTAAACACAGACTAAATCCTAAGCAGATTAATATAAATTCTTATGATAAAGCTTATTTACCTCAGTTTCTATTACCCAATACTAAAAGTCTAGCTTTTAACAGGAAATAACAAATGTATGCCAAAAGGCAAGCGAAAACATAGTCTGCAGAGACCAAGAAATCATTAAAACCAGACTCAGATGTGACGCAGATGTTGAAATTGTCTATCAAGAAGTATAAAATAACTATGATTAATATATTAAGAATTCTAATGAAATAAAGTAGACAATATGCAAAAACAAATGGATCTTGAAAATAGAGAGATACAAACTCTAAGAAAAATCAAAAGGAAATGATATAGATCAAAAACACTGTAACAGATATGAAGAATGCCTTTGATGGCCTGATCAGTAATCTGGACATGGCTGAAAAAGAATCAGTGAATCTGAAGATTTGGCAATAAGAATTTCCTAAAAATTAAAAGAGAAAACAAAGAAAAAAAATAGAGATGCCTGGAGCATATTGTAGCATAAAAAATTAAGGACATCTGTGGCTCAAAAAGTGACAATGATGAGTATATAAAAGGGATGCAAAAGCCAACTTTAAAGAGCTCTTAATGGCCAAAGATGGAATGATTTGAACAACAAAATAAAATAATATTGATCTATAACCTAAGGAACAAATTAAATTTCCATGAGTGAATACTGATACAAATAAAGGATTGAATATATATGAACAGGGGAGTTGAGACAAATTTTTTATAGAGAAAAATTCCAAATAATTTATGTAGGCACTCTGCATCAAAGTAGAACATAATTCCCCAATCCTGAAGTGTGGGCTGACCAGAGCATAATAATGGAATAAAAGAATAACTTTATAATAAATAAATCTGACAAATACTACCTTGGTCAAGTGATCAAGGCTAACATCATCAGTGGTAAATCATGCAGACAATGTGTAATCTGGGTAAGATATGATGGCTACTAATACTTCCCTCTGTAGTCCTTCTTCCTTAAATCCCATCAACTCATTCCAATTATGAGAAAATCATCAGAGAAATCTAAATTGTGAGACACTACAAAATATCTGAACAATAATTCTCAAAATCTTATCAAAAACAAAGAACACCTGAGAAACCATTATTGCCAAGAGAAGCCTAAAGACTAAATGCAGTGTGATATCTCTAATTGGATCTTAGACCAGAAAAGAACATGAGGTTAAAAACTGAGGAAATCTGAATAAAGTGTGGATAATAATGTATTAATATTGATTTATTAATTATAACAAATGTGCTATACAAATATCAGAAGTTGGTGCAGGGTATATAGGAACTCTCTGTTCTATTTTAGCAATAATCCTATAATTCTAAAAAAATCTCTAAAATAAAAGTTGATGTAAAAAATTATATCAGACTGTTAGTTACTACATTTGAATTAATATACTTAAACACAAAATCTCCTACCCTGTATTCCTTGGTTAGAATACTGATTATAAGCTATATCAAAATAAGAACCATTTATTAATTTGTACATAAAATATTGCCTAACTTTGCAATTCAGATAGCTGTCTTTTTAAGAACACAACATCTGAGTATGTGTTCCTGCTAAGAAACATAAAACATGTGGCAATTTGTATTCTTTATAAAGTTAAAATATACTATAACTGTAATTTTAAAAAGTAAAACTACAAGTAGCCATCCATCACATGAATTAAAAATATGATTATGTTCAAAATAGAAATGTAAATATAATCCTACATATCAATATAGAGAAAGCATGGCACGATTTCTCAATTACTGGACTAAAGAAGAGATAAACAGAAGCTTTTTAAAGCTATGTTGACTTTTTCTCTGTTTGATCCAGTTCCTAAAACAATGCCAGTAATATATTAGTTGAACAATGTATATATGTTAAATATATGAATGAGCATTATGGTTAAAATAATAGATCATAGCATGATTTTAGAACTAATTAAATTTATATATAAACAGAGTTTAGTATATCTGTTTCCACAGAAGTTCAGAACCCTGAAAGAATATTATACGCTGCCCACATTCTCTTTGACTGTCCTCTCTATCTCGCCTTAGATTAACCACCTAGAATAAGACAGAATGTCAGAGATGATTCTGTGTATTACATAGTGATATATGCTTTTTCTAAAATGGGAATTAAGTGTGCTTTTAAATGTCAGGACTGGTCTTGATGTTTTTGCTAGATTAAGAAAAATAAACCTAAATTCCAATTTATTATCAACAAAGTAATTATGCCGACTTGATGGCAATAATAGCCAGAGTGCAAACAACCCCCTGCTCCATGACATCTGAGAGATTAATGTAATTATGGCATGTATAGATATTACTATTTAAAGATTCAATTAAGTCAATGGGAAATACTCTTAATGTTCAAAGGATTGAAGGACCTGTACTTTCTGGATGTCAACACTGTCAGATACCTACTATTGATTTGTATGTTTTTCATCAGCACTGGCCCAAAATCTTCTCTCTTCGTTAATGATAATTAAGTAGGTGAGAAAAAAAATGATATCAAAACAAAAAAATAAATTAAAAAAAAGGAAAAATAAAGGCACACTTAAATTAACCTAGCAGTGACAGCAAAGTAACAATTAATGCTATCTCTGCTTTATGTGGACCACAATTTGGGCTCTGTGCTTTGTAGAAAACAACATAAAGAAATGGCAGTAGCATCTTTTGCTGACTCTCAGTTAGTCTGATTATTCCTCTATGAAACAGCAATATTTAATCTGCTTTCCCCGTTAACTCTTAACTGTCCTGAAAACAAAGCACAACCACATAATTTTGCCAATTTGTTCAACATGAAGGGAAATACATATCTAATGTGTCTCCATAGCATTGACTTCCTCAATCTTTCTCTGACAATAATCTCTTGAAATTTATTTGGATTAAATTTTCTTCTGCCTCATATGTTTGTTAGTGTTAAAAATTAGAGATATATAAAGAAACATGGAGATTATTTAAACTATAACCTGCTGACTTTATCCACTTCTGTAGCTAATGACATAATCTAAATGGCTTTTCTTGATTAAGTCTTTTTCTTACTAATACCACATAGATCTTTTTAGAGAATATGCAAATACTGTACTTCTTTCTTGCCCCAAGACATCAATTTTTTTCTGTAATAGAAGGTTGGTACCCTTTCATGGCATCAAACACCAGCTGACCCTTGTGATATCCCTCAAGCAGTCTTTACTACTTATGCATGTTCTTTTATTTTCCCATTGTCCCTTATAAATTTTTGGCATTGGCAATTCAAATGCGACCTCTGAAATCCTAATAGCCTCTACTATATTTTATAATAATAAATATTACTTTGGCTTCTGGATATATAGGTTATAAAGTTCTTTAAGCCAATATGGCAAAAGTTAATGACAATCACAAATTATATTTTCGTTGGTATATCTTGAAGAAATCTACTATCTCTTCAAAAATATCCTCTCTTCGCCCCCATTCTTATTCTCCTTTTCATGCATGTGTAGCATGAAAATCCTCTTACCTGGTATTGCAGGAGCAATTCTGTGTGAAGGGTACTACTCAGTACCAATTTCACTTTGAAAATATCATAAGACTATGTCTTTAGTTGCTGTGCAACTAATTCTTAACATTGACAGTATGCCAACAGGGAAGTCACTCTATATGTACAAGAAAGTGACTCACTCTATCTCTAGCTAAACACCTGGAGGGATGCCTACCAGCAAGCAATGGAAAAGAGACAAATCATGCTTAGTAATTCCTAAGTTTAATTTTCCTCCCTTATTTATGTTCTTTCCTACCATTTTCCCCACTAATAATGATTGGGGAGGGAATCTTGAAATACATAATAAATAAAGTTTCTTAAAAAAAAATTATGATGCCCCTTGAGGGAGGGAAACCATTATTCACTTATGGATACATCCTTCTAAATTCTTTACAAAATGTCTCTACAGTCATATTTCTACTTTAAATTCTGCTATCACCAGTCCTATGTTTACTTTAAAAGTGTTAAAAGATAGGCTTTTAAAGTGCTGGGGAAGATAAATATTTCACACCTCAAAGCATAAGTCTTAAGTAAAGCAATTTATTGACACTGGTTTTCAGTAAATACAAATGCTAAGAGTCCACTAATTGAAATAGAATAAGCACAAGCAAAATGAGGTCAAGCAATTAACTAAGAATAACGTGAATCGAATTGACTTGTGGACCAAAATCTTCACTTGAGTTTAGCCATGGTTACTTTTTAACCCAGTTACTAACAAAGTATGATTTCAAAATAATGCATCTCTTGCAATTTTATGAACCACAGAGTTTGAAATTTTTTATATTCCAGAGCTAGGGTGGAAAAACACTGCTAGCTCTATCATTTCTACCAAATAGCTTCTCCTCTCATTATCATCCACTTGCCATTTCTACACTACACTTCCATTAATATACCTAATTTGGATGGCTTATTCGCCAACATAAAATTTATTCATAGAATAAAATGATTAAAGTGACAAGAAAAACGGTGCTTTATCTTCTACCGCTTTGAATTCAAAGCAATTAAGAGCTGGGAAAGTTTACCATTTCACATGGCCTTTACACAGAATGTTAAACCAAGTTCTGGTTTAAATATCGTGTGGTATGCTCATGTCTATATGAGATAGCTGCTATTTAAGACTGTCCTCTGCTGAACTATGAAAACATCAGGAATATTTTGGATGGCACATAACTTAATTCTAAAAACTCATTTGCCATTGTAAATAACATCCTTCAAATTGGCCCTGCATGATTGAAATAGATAGCCACAATCAGAGGAAGCATGGTAGGAAATAAATTCTACCAAACTACTTTAAAACTTATTTCACATTAGCAAATAATATCTTCCCTCTGCCAGTCCTTAGGAAATATATAATACACCATATATTAATGCAAACATTTCCCAGCTTAAACTTAATTAGCCAAATATCTTTTAAAATAGTTTAATCTAAACATGTATTTATATAGATCAATGTATATAAATTTATTTTAAAACATAATTCTGTGAAGAATGGCAATAAACAAGCAATTTCTCATAATACATGCATTCTAGTAAACTATGGCAAACACCAACATTTTGAGTGTTCTTCAGCATTCTGTATAAACTAAACAATGCAAATTTATTTCCATGCATCCAGCTTTATGTAATTGAAAATTTTGAGAATTTACTTTAAAAAATTGCCTGTTGGTAAAAGTCCAACATGTTAGAGTACTACTATATATCTCCAAGAATATTACGATATATGTTCAAGGATATTTATTGCAGCATTGTCTTTTTAGCAAAAATCTGGATACTACCTAAATGGCTGTCAATAGATGAAATCAATATTGGTTGATCAATTCATTAAAATACTAGGCAGCCATTAAGAAGTAGTAGATAGATGCGTTGCGTGTTGTGTGTGTGTGTGTGTGTGTGTGTGTGTGTTTTATGTAGACTATTCTACAAGACATTTTTAATTGAAAAAAAACAAGGCTCATATACCTTTAAGCAGCATTTTTTCATTTGTTGTATTTTGAAAATACTTATACACATAAGTAAATGCTTATAACATAGTGGGGGATGAAGGGCAGAAAAAGTTTTAACAGCAGTTCTCTGTAGTAAGAGATCATTGTGAGTAGTGAAAGAGAGGTACTGAGGGAGACACTGACTTTCCATTTCATGCCTCATACTGATGTTTAAATGTTTACCATGTATATGCTTCACTTTTATTTAATATATCTGGTATTATATTGATACTGACATGTGACTAATTTATTTTCATTATTCTAAACCCAAAATAATGTACTTTGTAACAGAAAGTGAAATAGAGCCACTAAAAAGAAGAAATACAACTAAAGTTCTGTCTATAAAAAATAAAACAAATAGGTTAACTCATTAATTTAGTTAAACAACAATTATCTTCTAAAAAGAACCAAAAAGACCCACTTATTTACCAGAGTAGGCTGATTTGAGAATACAAAGTGGTCATGAAGCTTCCTCTAACTAAGTAAACTAAACCTAAGGCCTTTATTGTTCAGGTCAAAGACAAGTGAATCTCAAAGGGTTCAGAGACTTTGTGAAATACTCAATAACATTGCATCTATGTGTTCATTCTGAGGGTTTTATATCTAAATTGATAGAAAAAGTATCCTTCATTAATATTAACATATACTAAATTGTTTAGGATATTTCAGATATGATACTGTTTTGCATTTCTTATGTCATTTCATCCTCAAAAATACCAATTGAAATAGGTATTATCGTTATACACCTTTAAATAAAGAGGAAAATTGATGGATGATGAGTATTGTGAATTCCTCAAAGTCACAACCAAACACCAATTGATCTGGCATGAAAAATAATTTCTATCCCTTAAAATTTTTTTAATTTGATATTAGCTTAGACAAATGGCAGAGGCCAGAGCTGGTTTGTGTATATGTAGTTAAGTCTATTGTCAATATAATACCTGTCTACCTCTAACCATCCACCAGATGAAGTAGAATTTTAAGTGATTAAGTTTTGAAAACCAAACTGTTAGCCCAGTCACACAGTTTTACTTAAACTCTGCTAGAAGAGTTTCTGAAGTATGTAAGCAGGATGGCAGTACATTGTAATCTAGTGTAGCTCTAGAATTTATTTTTCCCTTAAAAAACAAAAAAAAAAAACAACTTTCTTTTTACAAAAGAATAAGGTCCCTATATCTATTATCTCTATACATACAACTTTAAGATAAATAACAAAAGGTGGTATATTTTTTCTACATTTTAAAGCTTGAAGGTACAGAAAGTCTAAGTCTCATAAAGATTTTGTTTATTAGCAAAGAGAATATATACATAATTGAAATTTTCATTCTATATATCTATGTGATTCAGCTAAAGATGACTTTTCTATATAATTTGAACATAAATGAGGGTAGGTTGAAAAACATTCATACATTCATTTATTTCAGAAGATGGTGTAAAATGTAAGTATTTTAAAATCTGTTTCTATCTTCTTTCATAACTTTTGATTCCTATGAGGGTAGAAACATAGTTCTGTTAGATTTTTTATTTGAGTATTTCTGAGAGTAGATTGGGTCAATTAAAAATGTACAGATATCACACGGCATTTGTATTTTTTTTATCAAAATGAATTTTGCTTTAACATTAAACAATAAAACTTTAGTGAAGTCTTAGTTAAATTCTGCCAGAATCTCCACAATGTGCAAAATTAATTTCAATTTAATCTTAAAGATAAGCTAGTGATTCAGGTCTAATGAATTATTCAGTCTTATTTACCATTTTTGAAAATTATTATTAAACCTGGGAAAATTAAATTCTGCAAAAGAAAGGTAAAAAATGTGAGTCACTTTTTTTTTGTTGTTAGATTTTACCTAGGAGACAAAGCTTTGCTTATCATCCAGTTTTCTATTTTTCTGATTGCAATCTCATTTCACTTGCCCTTGATAGACATGTTTGCAGTGACCTCTAGCTTGTTAAATATTCCACAGAAAGTTTATGGACTTTCCCATAACCTTGATTAAAAGCCTGTTGGGAAACTAAATGCTGAAACAAGAACTTTATTTGAAAGCAACTTGAGTGCTCCATGCTGATTTCTGTTCCACTAATAGTAGTTATAATCAGCAGTCACTGGCATAAGATGAGGCCAGAGGTAAAATATGGAAAAGCAACCTTTCTCTTCTTATGAGTTACTGTGGTAGCAAACTAAATGAGGTGTTTAAAAATTGATTTAGCAATCAGAAAAGATTTATTTTTAAACCCATGGGAAGAATGTATGAAGTGACTTACAAATTTACATTCTATAAAATGAGTAGTAAGTAATATCTGATACATATCTTTGTACACATATATAAACAGATATTTGGGTACTCAAATACACAAAACTCATAATGCTTCGAACCAAAATAAATAGGGAATTTGTAAATTTTAAAGTTGAAGATCTAGGTGGAAATTAATAATTCAGACTGATCTGAGTTCATATAAAACCCAGGGGAATTTCTAAGATATGAAGAAGCTTCATTATCTTAGGATAAACAGTAATCCTCTACTTAAATGACTAAGTCATCTTATCTTAAATTGGATAAAAGTGGACTTACTGTACTTTATTAGTGATTTATGGTTTATCATTTCTTCAATGTCTAATTTCATCCTGGAAGCTCTCCATTATCAGTAACTCAAAAGGCACTGTAGTAAGAGTTCCTGGATTTAAATGCACTATTCACCTTTAATGAGAATTTATGAAAATCTGCTATATTTAGTTTTTAACCGGCTTTGTTTTGTTATTATTTGTATAAAATAAGTTACTAAAATCATTCAACATCACTAGATCTCTGCCTTCAACAAATGTTTAGATTGAAAAGGTAATCTAGAAGCTCAGAAAGAAAAGAGTTCTCATATAACATTTAAAAAATAGAAGTCGATACCATAGCTTGATCTTCTTAAGGTATATTTAACTATAATGTTTCTTACATCTATTTATCTTTTCTTTTAAAATAAATTTTATATCTAAGGTATCTATTTCTTACATTATTTATAAATGATCTATGTCAGGTCAGGTTTTTAATGTAAAAACTGCCACTAATTTATGATTGAATTGTAAAATAAGCAGAAGAAAACTTTTGAAGATGATGGGATTTAAGGAATTATTAGTATTTTTTAAAAGTCTTATGAAATATTACCCAGTGGTCATTCCTATAAGTAATGTTGACATCAGAAATATGCCATAACCTCAGAGAAAATGTGACTTTGTTGTTTAATATTGAGTGATCAGGAAAAATGACAATCTAGCTATCACTCTACAGTGCAAATAAAAAAAATAGAAGATATTTTATCAAGCTAAATTTTCTTCACGAACTTTAAAAACCTAGTATTGTATGAAGGTCTCCATCATTTCTGTAGATAACTTTAAAGTGCCTTGGGGTTTAAACATGTTGAGTAGTCTAACTTAGATTAAAGTCCCAAGACCTTTAAGTACATAACTTAAAAACAATCCATTAAATCAATGTAATAACAATGGGAGTTCCTTCTGTATTAGTTTTTGTATGGTAGGCATTAGGGTATCAAAAATTGTGTCTGAAACTCTATCAAGATAGACTTCACCATATCATCATCATTAGTGGCCTTAAAGCAAAATATGAATTCTTGAAGTATACTGTATTACATGCTGTGTTATATTTCTTAGAAACTGCATTTTAATGGTTTAAGATATTCGAAGTGATATGGCTTCAGGGATGCATCAGATATGTAATGTAAGTCTTTATATGGATCATTCCAGAAATAACACAAAATATACATTATTGAAATATATATACATGTGTGTATTTGTGTTGTATAAATAGAGTACCTAATTGCTCCCAAAGAGGTACTATGTTTACATAAGGGTACTCATTACCTTCTCTTACCTGTACTATGTCTTCTAACAAAAATACAATCATTAAACATTATTACTAGGCTTATGTTGAATGAAGCAAGTTTTTTTCAAAGTATATTAAAAAAGCAAAGCATAATTAACTTGGTGTTTACCTGCATACATCCTCACTTCCCATCACCAATGAAATATAATAAAATAATCATCTCTATTCACCAACTCACAGATTGAAGGTTAGACTTATCATTAATTCATAAAAAACATAAGCCCTCAGTAGGTTTACAGGAGAAAAGTATATATTTTTTTATCCCAACAATTAGCTAGACAATATTTTCTTCAAATGATTAAAAAATCTCTAAATTATAATATATATGTGCCTGCATATACATTGGGAAAATGCATGACATTATAAATACATATAAAAGATAAAATGCAATAGAATCAGTTAAAATATATATTGTTAATTGTTCGCCTTGTATTTGCCTGAGAGCAATTGTGAAATTCGTGTTACTAAGCAAAGATGTAAAAAAAAAGTGGTAAAAAATAAAATACCCCCATAAAAGGCTTTAGACATTTCTGATAAACTAGTGGACAATAGTGGAATGGCCTCCTACATGAGCCAATTCCATATGACAGATAATAGATGTAGACTAGGTATATAACATTTCATCAACAACACCTCCCTCCATTCTTAAAGCAGTAATAAAAACAACATCACATATATTTTTAAATAAATTAAATAGTACATGAAAAATTATACTTTTTGGAAATTTTAAGTTACCCTTTAAAATGTTAAAATAAAACTAAATAAATATGCCTCAAGTAATAATAATTCTTCTTAGGTAATACTTTTTACTTCAAGTACCCTATGTTTATCAAATTCCTAGGAAAATTTTCTGCTGTCTCTACAAACTTATGCGTGATTGATTCAGGACTTAGGATTCGCTGACACTGAATCAACTTGTATTGTAGAATACTTTAATGATCTTTCTGAAAAAATGTGTTTTACTGCTGCTCGTAATCATTTAAGGTGTTTTCTTTATTGTGTCTAATATTTCTTAAAGTATTCTCATACTTATTTGTCTACCAAAATTTCCTTTAAAGTTTAAACTGAGTAAGATATTCTTCTAGGTATTTAGCTGGTGAATTTTTGAAGTAGTCTAAGGTTTCACCCTCATTTTGAAGTTATCATATTTTTAACACTGCACATCATTTTCTTAAAAAAAAATACATTCAATCCTTTGGGAAGAATAATAGGTATTAGTGATAGCTATTATAACAGAAAAAAACATAGAGGATTTTAAAATTGCTATTTAAGTCAAAATAATGTTATGTATGGGAAAATTGAACCACAAAATTATAGAAGTATTCCAAGACTTTTCTTTTACAAATGTGTGACATAAGCCTAAAAAGAATAACTGACTTCTTCAAGGTCAAAATGTTGATTTACAGAAGCTAGATGTCTAGACGTTAGGTATAAGTTTCCTTTATACCTAAAAATGTGTTTTTTTCCCACTGCATATACAATATTAAGTACATACTTATCTATTAATTTGTTGAGAAAAGTATTATTTCCTTCAAAAACAGGAAAGAGTAACTTAAAGAGACAGTAAGGTTTAATTAATGCATCTAAGGGTGATTTATTTTTCCATACAAATGAATATTTCTTTTAAAAACCATTTAAATATTTGCTTAAAATATAGATTCAAGAAAGAGGAGAAAGAATACAGATGACACATTATCATTTGATTTACAGTAATTTGTTAAAACTGTAAATCATTGCTTCAAGAACTTTGATGCATGCTTACATTATCTTCATTAGGCAATTGTTGTTATAAGTCAGCACAGGCTGAAGTCTGATAGGGTATTCAGAATTCTAGATGTATAGCAGTTTCTTTACTAACCTTAAAATAAAATACTTTTAAAATAAATTCTGTTGATTAAAAACATATTTTTGTGCTCACACATGACTTTTTAGTTTAAAAAAAGGCATTTTTCTGTGGGGCTACTCGCAATAAATCACTTTAAAATATTCCAATAAATGCTTGGTCTCATGTGATACAACCATTGTACAGAGTATGAAAATACATATTTTACAATGAAATGCTCTTGTGATGAAGCAAAAAATGAGGCTTCCATGTCTATACAATAAGAATGATATTAAATATGATTTATGTCTCTGAAATTATTCTCAATCTACTCCTTCTAATATATCAGTCCACCCACTTACAAGAAAAGTATACAGTCTATAAATTTCAATATGAACATTTTGCTTTTGACTCTATGATTATTATTGCTGCTGCTGTTGTTAATATCCTAAACTATTCATGTCTGGGAAAAGTTCTGATGGTTAGTTAATTTGAGAATTCTAAAATAATTTGATAAAAAAAGTAATTACTATATTTTGAACTGTGTGAAATTTTAATTCAAATAAGTGATAATGTTGAATAGAACTTGGCTACTTTGGATTCTAACTATGGGATAGAAAAGGCCATATACAATGAGAGATGAAAACACATCTGCCTGCAATTTCCCTAAACATCTATTTTCAGAAACTATGATGCATACTAAAAACACAGACTTCATTCATTTTATGACCATTAGACTCGAGGCATAGAGCCTCCTAAAACATACTGGGAGGGGAAGAGTAAGAGGAAAGATTGGAAAGAAAATGAATGATGGCAATAAAACAAGATGCAAGAACAAATAATCAGTCAATAATTCTTCACTCTTTCAAACTAAACTAGGATATATTAGTAAGCAAAGAGATAAAGAAAGAAATAAAACTCACACATAATCAGCAGTTATCCAATTAAGGTTCCCATCATAGAATACATCCATATTAAATTGCTAAGCAAATATGCTTTTTCAAAACTATTAAGACTTTAACAACAGGACATTTCTCTCTCTCTCTCTCTCTCTCTTTTTTTATGACTCTATAGGCACACACAAAAAGCACATTCTTCTGGATACGTGAAAAAGTAGTCAAAAAAAAAAAAAGTCCAGCATTTCATATTCAATAGGAAACTTATCTGTTTCTTAGCATTTACTTTCTGTGACTTTCTTCAACTTCTTTTATTCATCTTCCTCATTCTGATAACAGTTCACAGAAATCAAAACATCAACACTAGCAATGATCCAAAAACATTCTTAATCAGTTTGTAATGGGAAGCATAATGACTTAATGTGTATATAAGATGAATGCTGACAGGATTACTTGACTATGCAGTTAGTACTCTACTTTGCTAATGCCCTATCTACCCTGTTGTTCTGATTGGTTTCTTAGAAATGGAGAGCCTGTAAGTATCTGCATACCTAGAATAAAAATAGCGTTTATCCTCACATAGATGACATAGTGACATTAAAATGGAACGCATTGTTTTTTCAAATAAGAATTGTCAAAAAAAAATAAGATGTGTTGTGCACTTGCGTGTGTGTGTGTACCTGTGCTTGTATCAAGAGACAGTAAGGAAAATTTTTTGTTGTTGTTGAAGAATTAAATGAGTACACACTAACACTTCCAAACTATCTGGAATGCTTTTCCACATTTCAGTATAAGACTTATCCCAAAGTGTCTATAATATAACCTCTAGTCCGGTAAACTTTGATATATTTTAAAATATAACATAATGTCCTCAGACTTTATCACAGATCATCATGAGTTATTTTAATGTCTTATTCATCATAGTCAAGCATTGCTCTGGTATCCTTCATCTCTGTTTTGGTCAGCTTCTCAACGCATTGGTCAGGACATTGCCACTCACAGGATGGTTCCCAAACTAGCAGCACAGACATCACTTGGGAGCTTGTTAGAAATGCAGAATCTCGGGTTCTCACACCAGACTACTGCATCTGCATTTAAATAAGATCTCCAGGAGGTGTGTGTGCACATGAAACTTTGAAAAGTACTCTGTGAGAATATGCATTATCCCAAGAAAAAATAGTACAAAATGCTGTAAGCACATGCATATACTCAGATACATGTACATAAACTCATTTAATACAACAATGCTATGAAGCAGCTGTTATTATTGTTCCTTTTTAAAGATGATGACAACTGAGGCACAGGGAACTTAAATGTCTTATCAAATGTCATATCACTAGTAAGTGGCAAAACTGAGAGTATACCAAGGCAGTCTGGTCCCATCCCATTAGAATGGTTCTCTTCATAACTAATCGTTTAACCATACATATTGCAACAGCACCTGTAAGATTAAAAGTGGAAATGGAAGAGGACAAAACATATCTACACCTCCTACATCTTAATGTGTTTTTTTAAATCTTATGAGAATTAAAATTTTCCAATTACAGAGTAAAGTCTACACAGGAGTGGGCAAAGAAAATCAATGTTATAAATTCAAGGTCTCTTAAAGGTCTTAGCTTGAATTTGCTACTATATATATATATATATATTTTTTTTTTCATTTTGAAAAACCAGTATTGCTGAAAGAGCTCAGAAAACTCAGTTTAAAATATGCGATTAATTTCACCTATTCAGTGGTTGTCACTCTCTGCCTTGAAAGCAGCCTGCTTTTATCTTATATTGAGTGATAATGTATAATGTACAGACAGATTCACTTCAGATTATTGGGCATTATGGGATCTCTGTAGGTGAAAGTTTTTTTGTTTTGTTTTGTTTTGTTTTGTTTTGTTTTGTTTTGTTTTGTTTTGTTTTTACTTAGCCACATTTCATATCCTTTGAAACCCTGAGAGGATGTTCCAAAGATTTACATGGGTATTGAATTGGGTTCAGTGTGTTTAAGATCTTTCCCCATGATGTTTGAATTTTAGATATTATATTTTAGAAGATAAGCTGTTCTGTAATGGCTAGTTCTTTCAGAATGGAAGACTTAATAGTTCAATATGAAAGCACTTTTAATTGTAATTTCAATATTTGGACTTAATTCTGGTTGAATCCTGAAACTCCAACTTTCTACTTGAATAAAACAGATATTTGCACAATGTTTACAATATATCTTGTTCTTCTGTCTAATTCAATTCAGATTCAACCCTGGGAGAGGGGATAAAACATTAAAATCTATTAGTATTTCAATGTTTACAATAGTTCTAAACTAGTAAAACTAGCTTTCATAGAAAATTATCTCTGGAAAAAAAACAAACAACAACAGCTGAACAAAAAACATGATGATCTAACAACCATGGAGGCCTTTGGAGCATTCATATTTCAAAAATATCTCTGATGAGTTCTGCATCCTTCTAACTAGAGTCGTAATTAAGCACAAAGTCCCTGAATTCCTTGTTAATGTTTAATTTAATCGTAAATAATGTGATTATTTGCTACATTCTTTAAAAGGACTTAACATGGATATACTTCTGTAAAATTTGTTCCTCCTTCAAATCCAAGCTAAGGAGCATTTATACACTATGGGAACACATATTTTGCAAACAGATGGGCAAGGTACAGTTAAATAGAACTATCAATTAGGAAAGAATTGTGCAGTTCAGTTCTGCATTAATTACATGCATAGATCTAAATGAAAACAATATGTCCCCAACCCTGGAAAATGAGACCATTAAAACTAAAACTATAGTGTGTCAGTGAGCCTTGCAATAGACCACCAATGAGACAAAGAATAGGAGTAGAATCTTCTAAAAGTCAATTAAAAATCATTTCTACATGCCTTAATAATTTTGTACTATAAAAATAATGCTACTTTTGTGATGAAAAATCATTTTGCTCCAAATATTTTTTTAAATTTCAGCTTGACTTTCTCAATCCAGAGAATGAGCTGCCACATTATTAACTTAGTATAAATAAAAGCTAAAAGATTTCCAAATTAATTTAAGACAAACTTCTTCACATAATTTAAAAATTTGAGCAGAGTGTGCCTCCTTTTTAGCTCCTAAAGTTATCCTGCTTTTCTCTCCAATTCTAATTATTGTCCATAAAAGACTATTGTAATGTTTACTCTAAATATTTTTACTATATGGCATATTAACAGTAGAGTTGAGTCTGTTAAAATCACTTCTGTTAATTGTAACTTCATCATTCTACTAGAAAGCTGAAGTGGGATAGAATGACAGGAATTTCAGAATAGAGAAGGTGTAGAGTTTTTAGCAGATTGGATGAAGGATATATTTACATATTCATTCTGTACTTGAGATTCTTTATATGTGCTTTTCACCATATTCATAGGAAATTTGACTTCTACAATTCCTTTTAATCCTAATTGCTCTGTAAGTTGCACAAACACAAATTAATTAACTAATTAATTATCTATGTTGAATAGCAATAATAAAAATTAGCTAACATTCCCTACATATGACCATTAACATTCAGGAGGTTTGCAATTTTTCCTATAAAACTTTAACTGGTTAGCATTAATAGTAATTTTAGAAATCAGTACTTTATATTGCTCAAATTGCCTTTTCGGTTATAAAAGATGCTAACTGGAAACCTGTTTTTTATTATTATTATAGGATTTAATCACATATATTAAAACATTTTTCCATGTGGATATATTAAAACTATATTCCAAATTTGTTCTCTGTATCTATGAGTTTGTTTCTGTTTTGTTTGTTCACTTACTTTGTTTTTTAGATTCCACAAATAATTGAGATCATATGGCTGGTGATCACTTCATAAGGTATATAAATATCTAACCATTATGTTGTACACCTGAAACTAATACAATATTGTATGTCAACTGTAATTGAAGATAACTTTTTTTTTTAAAAAAAGAGCCTGTAAAGAAACAAATACCATAAAAACCACAATCCCCTTGAGGGATGGTACAGATTTAAATTTTATCCTTGTCTATTCTCAAACTAGTGCTTCATTTATTGCAAAACGTAGCTGCTTACTAACATTAGTGAATGTCCTATTTTAAAACATAATAGACATCAAATATTGGTTCAAGACATTAAACTATTGCTTAAAAGGACTAAATCTCAGTCTTGTTATTTGCATAATGAGGGAGTCAGCCTAGATGAAACAAAGGTCCCTTACAGCTTTAAAATTCAAAGACTATATAAAAGGCAATACCTGAACATGTACATTTCTGGATTGTAATAGTTACAAGATTATGATCCTACATGGGGCATTTATTGATCAGTATAATCCCCTCATTTTACAGCTAGGGAAAAAAAGACACAGTGAAGTTAAAAGCCCTGTCCAAAGCCACAAAACTAGTTAATTGTAGTGTCTGAATTAGAACCCTGGAATAAGCAAAAAGATGGCCTAAAAGAGATGATCTGCTATGATCTATGTTAAAGAGATTTTATGGACAGTGATTACAAAATAAAATATTACGATAAAATTATTAGTTAATGATCAGCTTTTTAAAAAGTATGGTTTAAATAGATACTCCAAAATAATATTTAAAATCATCAACTTTCTCATTTGTTTTGAGAACTATACAAATTACAAGAGAAGAAATTTCTGAGAAAAAAATAAACATAAAATGCGATGTACTTTATTTTTGTTTTATTGGAACTGGAACAAAAATTTCTATTACTGCTTAAAATAAAAAATTTTGTTCGGCAAACACTGTCATTCCTATTCTCTATTTAGAATCTTCAATATTCAATAAAGATGCAGAAATCCTGGTAAGACAGATTGTCTATAGGTATTTACTATTTAATGAATTACTTGATATTCTCAATAGTTGTTGAGTGATCTGTTGATGCAAGCTATTTTGAGAGCTGCAAGTCACTGTACAATCTAAAAGTATCATAAGGACAAAAATGTTGTTATAATGATCCTTATTCATTAATATTTATAAATTATTTTTAATCAAGAGATTGGAGTGTGACTTACGATACTAAATTTTCTGAATCATCCCAAAGTTGCATCTTGCACTACCAATTAAATTATCTTTCAGAGAACTACAAAAATGAACAAATGGCAAACAATATTATCTTATAGGCAAAGAAGAGTGAGGAGTGAGAGTAAGATTAAAAAAAAAAAAGCAGAAGAAAGAAGAAGGTCATAAAAAGATTGCCTCATGGCTCATAAATATAAATGTCAAATGAATTTTATTATATGATGTAGTTAGCCTAATAAAAAATGGAAGCAAAAGAAGGCTTATGGTGAAGAGAAGTCCACCTATTCTCTATCACTAAAGATAGCTATTCAAGTTTAGCGACATTTCAGACCTTATGGCATTGGCTTTCAATTGCTTGCTTGTGCCAAGATCCTAGTGCTTGTCATTTTCAAATAGAAAAGACAAGATAAGAGATTGCTTTGCTTATAGTGGCCTGCTTTTGAGTAATAAACCTCTATTTAATCCATACTAGATTTAAAATACTTAAGATACAATCATCTTAGAGATTGTCACCCAAATGGAATCCTGTAAATGTCTTCAAATTTCCAACTTTAGAGATATACTTTTCATTTTGATCCGCGACGTTGTGACTTTTTAAAGATTATCTCTAGTATAAATCCTTCATTGCCTTTCACAAAGCCTAGATATTGCAAATTATAAGCCATTTTCAATTGATTTGTGTTGCGATTCCATTTCCCATATAGGAAAGTTGGATATCATAGGATGGTATAGTAAGATTTGTTTCACCCATTTTCTTATTACAATAATTTTTTCAAACTTTCATAAATTTGAACAATGAAAAAGCTGACTTTGCAAAAGCAAGTCAGTTTAAGTGATAAAATTAATATATATTATGGAGCACCTGCCACTAGATCACTGTTTATATCTGCCTAAGCTCATTTAATATACAAACTACTATCAAGTGTGCCTTATTCTTTCCCAATCAATGGCAGACAGCTGAACTCTGGAGTGGAACC
Source organism: Eonycteris spelaea (assembly GCA_003508835.1). Lineage (NCBI taxonomy): Eukaryota > Metazoa > Chordata > Mammalia > Chiroptera > Pteropodidae > Eonycteris > Eonycteris spelaea. The sequence continues at coordinate 188,334 of PUFA01000528.1, forward strand.
ATTTTTTCTAATCTATTTATATGCGCTTTTATTTATATAACACATCAAAGACTAAAATAAGCTGGGGTCAGTATTTATGACTGCAATGATTTTTCCTTTGAGAACAAAAATAAATGATTTTGATATTATTGTTAGCTTTAAAAATATGAGTTTATGTGAAGACTATTTTATTATTATTATTTCAATAAAAGGATAAAGCTATATGTCATCTCTCGGCAAGGTAATGAAAGTTAGCAAGCATTTATCTTATAGCTCCAGAATCCAGGAGCATTGAGTTTAGGACCTTTTACCAAGTGGGACATAACTAATAGGACTAGCAACTGATAATATCACTCCTTAGAAATACTGATTAATTTATCTTTCAAAGATACATGACTTCTGGTTTGCTGAATTGATTCAAATTATTTATAATTATTTTATACCCCTCACTCCCATGGACTGACACTTCTTTACAGACTAAGAATATATATAAACACAGTTTTAGAAAACTATCTTTCAAATACATAGCCAACAGAGAAAGAATTACCCTGGGTTGATAATTAACTTTTAAAGAAGCATAACTTCTCTTTCTTAGGTTGAATACATTTCCCATTTGTTTCATGTAATGATATTAACAAAATGACAGCCTTCACTTTTCCTTCTGTTGTAATCCAGGAATTGATGTGTGGGTTCACATAAAAAAAAATACATTTTAAAGAAACACGGAGCGCTTATGAAGTCAGATTTCCTAGGTATTTGGCAACAAACAAAAATACCTAATTAACAGTTATATGGTTAACACTTGCTAAACTGTGGATTTAGATGATTTTCTGAGACATCCTTTGGAAGACTTAGTAAGGGCTACTGTCCCTACAAAAATATAAACTATTCTTCTTTTTAATGAACTGAATGGTATTTTCTTTGAATTTTTCAGATGAGAATAATTAACACAGTACTTGCATATCAAAGTTTGCCTGGAAAATTATTTGGACAGTTTTTTTTGTCTTTAGATATCTGACCCCTAATGTTCTTAATTATGAAGGGCTGGATTTTAATGATTCATTATTAGTTGATTCTTTTAAAATTCATGGTTTTATTTTTTTTTAATTTTACCAATTGTCTACATTTATAATTAAATATTCAACTAATCAAATGTTCAATTAGTAATTATCCTAGTGTTTTCATGCCAACGGTTTCAGCAGATAAAGACAAATTTGGCATTTCTCTGAGTAGTACTCTAGTCAATCAAATTGGTCTTCCACTTTTTATAACATGTAATTAGATTACTGGTAGAGGCTCAATCAAAGTGTGTTGCCAGGGAAAAATAAATTACTTTCTTTTTTGTGAATTAATCAGTATCATATTAGAATACTAAGCAGACCTGATCTAGTGAATGAAAAATGATTGTCAATGAGTTGTTAACCTGAGATATAGCTTAGCAGAGAGATTTATCATTTTTTAATTAATAATAAAATATATTAATAAAAATAATAAAATATATTCTTTATTTTAAATGTTGAACTTTTTAGCTCTTAATGCTCTTAGAACTTTATTTTTTTTTGTATCATAGAAGTTTATAATGTGAAAAAAGCATTAACATTTTTTAAAAATTGATGAAATTTTACACATAAATATTGTTACTTTAATTCCAAATTTTAGACACTAGATCAGCTATAACAGTTTCAAATACATTTCATGTATGAAATGACCATATCCAGTGAAAAGGTTTTAAAAATGCAGGTAACATAACTTTTACAGTTGAAGAAAATTAAAACACTGATTAAACTAAGTACTTTGTTCCATTCCACTTAGGAGGATTCTCTCTGAAAATTAACTGATTTATGGCAGGTAAACTGAAGATTGACTTGAATCTCTTTAGAAACATTGTTTCACCATTTCTCTTCCAGAGAAGTATAGATGTTATCTATGATCATTAAAATTATAATATGCCAGTAGATTGCTAGCAATTGAGAAATTACTCTTTTCTCTCCAACTTTCCCATACAGAAGAGTAGTGATACATTTCTCTGTAAGAAAACACATACACACACATTCTTACTTCATATGTATAAACTATTCAAAAGATCTCTGATGTTTAATGTGGTAGACCTTTGCTAATATTTCCATGTGCCTCAAAACTTAGTCTGAATTATATCAGAGCAATGTTTTACCAAAAAAAAAATTGGAAAGCATTTTTATCTTTTCTCTTTATAAATTATATTTTACCTAATGTAGTTTAGTGTGTTTAAAGTATTCCCAAGAGGAAAGCACTGTCCTCAGTTAATACTATATCTTGATATATAAAATTCCTAGAAGTAACAGTCACATGCTGCTCCTACTAAGGCCACGCTCTTGTGTGTCCTTTAAAAATGCAAAGACTTTACCTGTTAGAATATCCACAGTCACCCAGTACAACAGTTAATGCTGTTTATCGATTGAATTGATGTGTTTGTTTTTGCCAAATTAGCTAGTTTCAAAGAGCAGGGTCTGTTTGAAAGGATACACATATTGATGGGGCTATTCGGGAGGAAAGCTCTGGGACATAGGCTGTTAGCCAAGAAAGATAAAACTGCATAGAATGGCAAGAAGTGACCTTCATACCAAAGGGTAAAGTCAGAAGATTGCTTGTGCAATTTAAAAAATTCAAAAAGCCTTCAAATGGAATGAGGACATTTTATTAAACTTTTCTCCTGAAAGAAAAAAATAATTGGATTGCATTTCTTGTTTCTTTATCTTAAAAAGGAAAATTAGTATTCTTGGCAAAGGACTCCAGAAATGGATAGCAAAATTTCTTCATCTAATCAGCAAATTTCTATCAACCTGGGAACTATATTTAAAGTAGTATTAATAAATCCCTCTAGCAAATTTCGGAAATCTTATTCATAAAAGTTGCATTTCTATCTGTTTTTTGTGAAACTTACAAGGAATTTTCAGAACTATGTACTATTTTGGGCAATTTATTAGCAGAAAAGAAAGCAGATTGAGGATGCAATGTCTTTTGAAATATGAAATGGGAACTGCATAAATTAATTCCATTGCTTAAGGATAGCATTTATTTCCTCTAACAGTTTACATTCCTATTTGTGGTGCTAGTGACTAACACTGCACAGTTTATTGGCAACTGCTCCATATCGCAAACCCATTATTATGTACTATTTTAGAGCTATAAAGGTTGTTTTTCCATTTTTTTTCTTCTTTTCTTTTTTTTTTTTTTTAAAGAATTAAAGTACCTTATCATCTGTATAGCCTAAAGAGATTATTTTGCTTTGGCAAATTTTGCATCAGCTGTATTTTCTTTTTAATCAAAACAAAATGCATACATGTACTATGTTAAAAATCTCACTAGTATGTTTCAGGTCCAGTGGGAGAGTAGGTAGTTAATATTACTAAGTAAAAATAAACTTTAAACATTGACTCATAAATATTGTTAGACATATACAGAAATGGACTTTCATTTTTAATTATCTCTGTCCTCTGTATACATTTACTAAAATAACAAGTAGCAAAAGTGTATTATTTGTATTACAATTATTATTGCCTGCACCCATCTCAATTTTTAAAATAAAGCCTAATTAATAAAGAATTTTTTAACTTTGAATTTACTATTGCTTCAGTCTTTAATTATGAACAAACTATTTAGTGGTCAAAATAATAGTGTCCATATTATAGAGAAGATAACTGTTTAGTCCCTAGTAGAAACAAGCTTTACAAATAAAGCTGTTAAGTATGTCAGTTCGTACATTGTTGCTAACATTCACATTCTTAACTATAAATAAAATCAGTTCCTGTAAAGAATTTGTCATCTGAATATTTTTACAACAACCACTTATCATTAGATATTATTGAGATCAATAAACAAAATGTTAAATGTTTTGTAATTTCTAACCCATACCAATTCTGCCCCTTTTACTATCAATAATATCCCATTTTAGTCTCATTAAGCTTGAAAGTTCATTTCAGACTTAGATCCACACTGTGGATGCTTACTCTGAGTTTATTCTTTAATTGTTGCTGTTCAACCCTCTAAGAAAAGACTTATTATGGCACATGCAAGAGAATCAGTTATATCTAGTTTATAAAAACTATGTTAATTTCATCTCTATATTATTATCTGTTCCCAATACAGTGATAGGCCCACAATTAAATTAATGATTTATGTAGTAAAAAAGAGCAAGGACACCTTCTTTAATCATATTTGTTACTTATGATCATATTCTTATTAGAGACTGACTTTGATTTTATTGTAGTGGTGGCTACAGTCACAACTATGTATTTCTACCAAAAGTCATTATGTCCTCTTACGCCTAGTAAATGAAAGATAGGTTAGCGTTGCATGTTATAGTATTTTTCATCCTCAAAATGAATATTGATAAATTATTCTAAGTATAGAATTGATGAATATTAGGGATAGCAAGATGTTTAGGACTTTCTAAATTTTGTGACTAAAAAGTATTTAAAATGTTTATATTAAAAAACACCTTTAAAATCAAGTGTTTACTCTTGTAAAGAGAAAAAGATTGTGTTATGCTGCCATTGATTCTGTATGTTTAGTCTTAGATTACATCTTGGTGCTTAATCAATACATTTCCCTAGTTTTGGATTTCAAAAATGGTTAAAACACAAATGATAGGAAAGCCATTTTGTTCTCAAAACCAGATGCTTTATTTAAATTATATACACATATAGTCTATACTGCTCAAGATAAATTTTCAAAATTTATCACTTATAATACGTTTTATATTTATTTATATTATTTATTTTTTATATGTTTATGCTAGTTACTTTTTCACATTTTTTATACCTATGTCTCTTCTCTGTCACATATATGGCATGCACTTTGTACTTATGCATTTTTATGTATAGAAAACATATATGGAGAAAATTTGTTTCCCAAATATGAAGAAGCACAGATATTCAATATGTATTCAAGATAATAAAATTAATGAAGTTCTCTACTTAGTATCAACTTCATAATCTTTTTTAAGAATTCCACATTTTTGGATTTTTCAACATATAGCCTTTATGCTTCCATTCTGGAGACCAAATCTGAATGTCTCTCTAAACAGTAACATGGCATAAAGCATGTGGTTTCAGAACATTATTGAAAACCTCAGACTAACTGCTCTGCATTGGAGTCGGATCTCTTATGTCCTGAAAAAGGATTAAATTTTCTATGTTCTTATCTCTTTTAAAAATAATAATAAGAAGATCTAAATAAATAATTTATATGAATTATATTAATAATTATATGTACACTAAGAAATAATAAAAATAAAAGTTGGTTATATAGATAGAAATACATGTATATATATATAGAAATTCCTATCTATGCCTAAACAAAATGGACTATATTAAATTCATAATACATTTTATCAAAGTAAAAATATGATCACACATTTCAAATATTATAAACTGATACTTATGTGCCTTTTGACTAATTCTGTATTTTTACCTTTTAAAAATGTGTAACCTGTGTTAGCATAATTAAATGGCCATTGTTAAAATGGCCAACAATTGGTTGACTTGAAAACATAATAAGCCCATTTATACCACCAGGATAGGGAGGCATCCACTTACTGGATTCAGGATCAGAATTGCCATCCCCTTCAGTAACGGTTGTTGGGTGCAGCATGATCATAGTACTCTTCCTGAGGATAACCAAGAGCCAGGGCATGATGGGCATGTGCTAGGAAGGCTGCCCACATCATGGTCACACAATCCACCATCACTGCTGCTTTCTTGAGAGCCTTCTGGTAGGTGAAATGTTGACACGTCGCTGAGACTGAAAGAAAGAAAATTACACGGTTTCAGCTATTTGATCTGAAGAATTGCTTAATGCATCCAATTTAGAAAATATATTATTTCAGCTATCTAGTGAAGTCACAGTAACATTATCTAGATTGGAAAACAATTTTAGGCTTTCTTAACAGTCAGCTCTGTGTTCAAAGCTACTCATCTAGCACCAGAGTTGCCTCCATTATATTTTGACACAAGACACACCAGATACAGACTGAAAGTCAATTTGCTCTAAAGCAAGGGAATGTCAGCCTTTATACACATTCAAACTTTTTAACAGGGATTTATTGAGCTACTGTTGGACAAAATTTATTTTTTTGAATAATAAGCATGAATAAATATAACAAATTTTTATTGTTGAGACAGTAAATAATAACAAAATTTATTCAATCGTGTAGCTTAGAAAATTAAAAGTACAAATCATCTTCTCAAAGGAATCTTAGGGCAACTATTTTGAATTGGATTTCATTTAAATCAATTCTATACTCTAAAAAATGAAAATAGATGCTATAGATAAGTTGATGGTAATTATAAAGCAAACTATAGGTATCATCTTAAATGGTAATTATAAGCAGAATATAAAAAGTATATATATACAAAATGTAAAGATGAAACATTTGGTTTCCATAACAGGATGTTATTACATCCAGTAAGGATAAACTCCATTAGATATAGTAGTATTTTTTGTTTGTAACATTGCTATATGTAGTAGCTAGTCTCCAAAAATAGCCCCTACAATAGACTTCACCTCTTGGTATTCAGACGCTAAAGTAGTCCTCTTACCATATTTAATTACGGGTAGATTCTGTTTAACCAAACTTTGCAGGTTCTGTCTTGCTGACTTGGAATATTCATTCTGGGAACACTAGCCACATTTGAAAAGAAGTCTGACTACCATCAAACCGTGAGGAAGCTCAAGCTAGCCACTTAGAAAGACTGCATAGAAAGAAAGTGCAATACCTAGAGAGAACCCAGCTGTTTCCACCACTTTAGTTTCAGGTGCCAGATGTGTGTATGTGATGAATCTATTCTGGACATTACAATTTATGGACTCATTTCAGTTCATCCTAGCCATCTTCAACATTTAAGTTAGTTCATTTCAATCACCAAACATTGCGAAGCAAAGACTAGTTTTTGTTAATGCTCCAACGATTAAGGATAGTTTGCTACGTAAAAATAGATCAACCAAAATACTTTACTATTAGCAGTATGAAATATGCAATTAACAGATAATTATTTAATTTGAGAAATATGGCAAAGTGACATCTCCGGATCTCGCCCCTTGAAACAACAATAAGCTGAATATCTAGAACTCAACAAAAAACACCTAAATGCACACGAGCATGTCTGTGCATGGGATATGCCATAAGCTACCACAGGTCTTCAGAACCCCAGGTGTTGGGCGGTGGACTGAAATAAAGAAGCTGACTCCCCAAAGTCACCTGGAACTCCTTCTAGGAGGAGGGGGAGGAAAAAGATGTGGTGAATTCCCTGAACAGCCCTGCCTGGGAGAATTATGACTTCCACGCAGCTGGCAGCAGGCCCAGTCATCGGGCAGAAAGCAGAGAGCAGGACGGCAGAGAAACAACATTGATTTTACCAGCTGAGGTTGCAAATACTGAGGCCTGAGCTGCAGACTCCAACCACAACACAAAAGAGCCCTCCCTCCATGTGCTCCGAGAACAAAAACCAGGAGCCTCAGAGGATTTGAGCAAACACTACTGAACTGTTGCTAACACTCTGACAGGAGACTGAAACTGAGAGTAGTGAAGAGAGCTTAAATATCTACATGAAAGTAAAAAGGTAGTTATAAGGATTTATTAAAGCAAGGATCCAAGAGAGACCTTATATATAATGAATGTTCTCTCTGGAAAAAATCAGAACACACTTCCATTAATGCTCAGCAGAGAAATAGTCCATAAAAATATGAACAACAAGGTAACAATGCATGCTATCTAAGAAACAAGAGAAAAAATTTCCAGAAATAATAATTATAGACATAGAATCTGCAACTTAAATGACAGAGAATAAAGGATAGAACTTCTGAAAAAACTCACTGATGTTCTGAAATGAGTATATCAACAATTTCAGAAATTCAAAAAAACAAACTTGATGAGCAGAAGTAAGGAGATTGAAAACCTCAAAAAATAACAGAAAGGTCTTTCTGGAATTAAACACACACACACACACACACACACACACACACACACTGCAAGAGTTGAAAAATGAAATAGCAATCTTTGGAAATAGAATAGACCAAATGAAGGAAGAATCAATGACATCGAAGCAGAAGGATGAAATAAACTAGAAGAGATGAGGAAAAAACTGAAGAAGGAAAAATAAATAAAAGAGAAATACAAGAACTAGCTGACACTATTGGGAGAGGAAACATAAGGAAATAATGGGAATTCTCAAAGGCTGGGTAAAAGAACAGGGACAGAAAATATTTTCAAACAACTATGGATGAGAATTTCCCGAATCTAAGGAATGGGCTGGGGCTGGAATGCAAGAAGTCAGAGAGAACACCCAACTCTCTACCCAAAAAGGCCTTACCAAGACCCATTGTATTAAAATTATCAAAATCAATGACAAATACAAAATTCTCAGGGCAACCAGGAGAAAAAAAAATGGCTAAAATTATAAAGGAAAAACCCATTAGATTATCCTAAGATTTCTCAGTGCAAATCTTACAAACCAGAAAGAATGGAAATCATAGTTTTTAAACTATTAAGTGAAAGTAACTATCACCTAGAATAATGTATCCAGCTAAGCTCTTCTTAGATATGAAGGAGAAAAAAAGACTTTTCTGACATATAAAAAAATTGAAGAAATTTCACCACTACGAGGCCTGCACTACAGGAAATACTGAAAGGGTCAACTCACCTGAAGCAATAGGAAAAAAAAAACATAGTAGGAGTAAAAGTGACTATCAGGCAAATAGAAAGAAGTGCAACCCTACTAAGAACAGGGCAATAATAAGCTTAAATGATAGGAAGAGAATTGTATATATAGCAAGACAGTAATGTACATTCAGCATACATAGGGAAAATTGAGACAAAATGCCTGAAAAAGGGGCGATAATTCAAAGATCAAAATTCACAAAGCGAATGGAGATAAGGCACATGCAGATGAAAATAGACAACTGTGTGTGTGTGTGTGTGTGTGTGTGTATCTCCTTTACATATCATAAAGTTAACCACAAACCAAATGTTTAGAGACTGAAGTATATAACATAAAATAAGAAGACCATAGGAAGACACAAAAGCCAACCAAAAAAAGAAAATAGAAACACAAGAACAAAGAGAGCAATGGAAACATACAGCTACCAGAAGCAAAGATAAAGTCACTATAAGAAACCTCATAGTTCAGAATCACACTAAATGTAAATGGAACTGAAGTCACCAATAAAAAGGCACAGAGTTGCAGATTGGATCAAAAAACAAAAACACAACCATATATATCGCCTCTAGGAGACACATCTCAGCTCAAAGACAAATACAGACTCAAGTGAAAGGATGGAAAAATGATATTTCAAACCAATGGCAATATCAGAGAAAAGCAAGAGTAGCAGTAAAAATATCACACAAAATAGACTTCAAAATAAATAGGTAAGAAAGATAATGAAGGACACTCATGAATGATAAAGGAAATTCATGCACCAAGAAGGTGAAATATTATTTTATTAATTATTCTGTGCTCCAAACAGGGAGCCATGAAATATGTAATAGCAATTAATGAACAGAATTAAGTGGAGAAACAGAACGAATCACTATACATAGGAGGAACTAAATACCTCATTGTCAGATATACACAGATCATCCAAACAGAAAAATAAATAATGAAATAACATTCTTAAATAACACATTAAACAAGTGGACATAATTGACATTTACAGAACTTTCTCACCTCCAAACAGATGCTTATACATTTTTCTCTAATGAACATGAACATTCTCAAGAATCAACCACGATTGGAACACAAAGATAGCCTAAACAAATATAAGGAGTTTGAAGTCATACAACATATTTTCTGATCATAATTCTTTGAAACTGAAGATCAACAGCAAAAAAAAATAAATAAATTGGGGAAAAACTACAAATACATAGAATTAAACACATGCTACTGCAGAATAACTGGGTCAGGGAAGAAATGAAAAGAGATCAAGAGATACATAGAAACAAATGATAATGATAGTACAACATATCAAGGCTTTTGAAACCAGCAAAAGCAGTCATAAGAGGGAAGTTATATCATTACAGGCCTATCTCCAAAACAATAAGGAGCCCAAATAAAACCTAACACTTCATCTTAAAAAACTAGAAAAAGGAAGAACAAATGAAGCCTAAAATCAGCAGCAGGAAAGAAGTAATCAAAATTAGAGCAGAAATAAATGATAATTGTAAACAACACAACAACAAGAACAAAAAAAAATAGAAAAAATAAATGCAACGAAGAGCTGGTTCTTTGAGAAGGTTAATAGAATTGGAAAAACCTCTGGCTAGATCAAAAGGAAAAAGAGAAAGGAAATTAAATAAACCAAACTCAGGGATGAAAAGGGAAAATTATGACCGATATCATATCTTCATGACACAGTTGCAAACCATTTAAATAAGATATAGCAAACATATACAGCAATAAATAAGAAAATTATACAGAATGATCAAGGGCTTCATACTAGAGTCAAAGAGATGTTCAACATTCCAAATTGATTATGTGTACATCACATAAACAAATTAAAAAAAAGAATCATATGATCATATCAATATGACGCAGAAAAAGCTTTCGACAAGATACAGCACCCATTTATGATCTAAAACACTTAACAAAATCAGTATTGATGGAAAGTACGAACGAATGATAAAGGCCATCTATGAGAAACCCTCAGTCAACATTATACTTAATGTGAAAAACTAAAAACCTTCTGTCTAAGATCAGGTACAAGGCACTGTTATTCAATATAACATTGAGGTTCTAGCAAGTGCAGTCAGGCAAAAAGAAAGATATAGAAGGCATCCAAATAGGAAACAAAAAAGTAAAACTGTCACTATTTGCGGATGACATGATTTTCTATATAGAAACCTAAAGACTTACACTAGAAACACTACTAGAACAATAAGCAAACATGGTAAATCTTCTGATAAAGAATCGACGTTCAAAAATCCATAGCGGTTCTTATACTCTAATAATGAAGCATCAGAAAAATGGAAAAAATAATTCCTTTTGCAAATTGCAACAAAAATAAAAAATACATAGGAATAATTTAACGAAACATGTGAAGGACCTATATAATGAAAACTACAAGACCCATAAAAATAAGAAATCGAAAGAAGGTATATAAATGGAAAGATATTTCGGTTCTTTGGATGGAAGAACTCACATAGTTAAGATGGCGACATATTACTAAGCATTATACAGATTTATTACAATCCTCATCAATCCCATCAGTATTTTTTAAAGAAATAGAACAAAAATTATTAATTAATATGGAGCATAAAAGCCTTGAATTACCAAAGCCATCCTGAGACAAAAGATTTGAACTGGAGCATACTCTGCCAACCTCGAATTATAATACAAAGCGACAATAATCAAAACGGCATGATATTGGCAGCAAAACAGACACGCGACAAGTGGAACAGAACGGAGAGTCCAGAAGTAAATTCATATTTATATGGGCAAATGATTTTTGACAAAAAAACAAAAACATACAGTGGAGAAAGGAAAGACTTTTCATAAAATAGTGTTGGGAAAACGGGAAGACACCTGCAGAGAATGAAATTAGGCTGTTGTTTATCACCACACACCAAATAACTCAAAATGGATTAAGGACCTGAATATAAGACCTGAAACATAAATGCATAGAAGGAACTTAGGAACAAAACTCAAGGCCTTGGTCTTAAAGAGGATTTATGAAATCTGACCTCAAAGTCAAGGTAAAAGTAAAAGCTAAAATAAATTAAGGACTACATCAAATTAAAAAGCTCTGCTCAGCAAAAAAAAAAAAAAAAAAAAAAAAATATCATTAACAGGTAAAGAGACAATAATCCCAATGGGAAAATATATTTCAAGCAACACCTCTATAAGGCCTAATATCTAAATATACAAAGAACTCAACAGATCTTAAAACAACAAAAAATCAACGATCCAATCAAAAAATGGGCAGAGATGCTGAACATACACTTTTTTCCTAGAAGACATACAAATGGCCTACTAAAACATATGAAAAGATGCTCAACATCGCTAGCTATTAGGGAAACGCAAATCAAAACCACAATCAGAATACATCTCACACCTGTAGAATAGCTATAATAATAGTGGCAAGTAATTAAATGTGGAGAGGATGCTGAGAAAAAGGAACTCATACACTGCTGGTGGACTGCAATTGGTACAGCCACTATGGAAAACAGTATAGAGGTCCTTCAAAAAACTAAAAAAATTGATCTACTATGTGACCCAGAAATCTCTACTGGTTATTACCTCAAAAACTTGAAAAACCCGAATCCGAATAAGACATTTGCACACGATGTTCATAGCAGCATTATTCACAGTGGCCAGGACATGGAAGCAACCAAAGTGCAAACGATAGATGACTGTGTTAAAGAAGCTGTGGTACATATATAAATGGAATATTAGCTCAGGCATAAGAAGAGACGAATACTTCCTTTTGTGACACATGGATAGATGTTGAGAATCATGCTAAGAGAAATAAGCCAGACAGAAAAGTTGAAAATCACAATAATATCAGTTATAGTGGGAATATAAACCTAAAAGCAACAAATGAGCAGGACCAAACAAATAGAGATCCATGTCCATGGACAGTAGACTAGTGGATTATCAGATGGTAGGGGGTAGGAAAGGAGAGGGGAGGTAGACAGGATAAAGAGGGTCAATATGTGGTCACAGAAAGAAATCTAAACTATGGTTAGTAATGAACACACATTGTATATAAGCATAAATATATGCTTTACTGTTATTGTGACAACTGAAACATTGGATTTGGTTAACCAATGTCACCATAAAAATAAATTATTCAATTAATTAAACATATATAGATAAATTTTTGAGAAATGTACATATAAAAGGTCACAGAAAGTACTAGGATTTTGCATGACAGATCAGGTACTTTTTGCAAATTTAGTTTGACGCTAAAATTCTTCAGATGAAATATGAAAACATTTGAAGATCGTATTATAGACTGATGTTGTTGCCATCAAATTCATATGTTGATATTTACAGGTGGAGTCCAACATGAATAGTATTTAGATAGTTGGTCTTTGGGAGATGACTGATCATGAGGGTGGAGCCCCATATAATGAGATTAGTGTCCTTATATAGTGTCCCTCTCTCCTTCTGCAGTGGGGAAGCTTAATTTTGTCAGTCCAGCAAAAGTTGGATTTGACTATTCTCTATCAAGAAGCCTATGCTCATCTAATTATAGGTTAAAACTCATTTATTCAGAAAAAAATTTTAATTAGTCATTAAAATATTTTATCCACTTTCAAGTAATAATATATAAACATTTTTACTCACAAATTTTTTTAAATTGCAGGAAATAGAAAATTACTTTTAAAATGCTTGAAACATTACATTGTAGACATTTATTTTACAAAATGCATTGTATATACTTAAGGATAACACTTAACGCATAGATTAAAATTAATCATGTGCAAAATAATCCAGTTTAGCGCATTACAATTTTAATTGTTACCATAATGCATAACTGTTAGAGATATTTTAGTTTTTTATGACAAGTAATTATATTTCAAGTATATATACATGTTATATTATGTACATAATTATAAAAGTTACATATATATAGTACATGGTATGTATATTATGTGTCTAGTGTGTGTATATATATATATATGTATATATCTTTACCATTTATTTTTTAAAGTATTACCTAGATAAAAGAATCTATGAATAAGAAAACAATTACTATGACAAAAATAAATTAATCTAGAATTTAAAATGTGCTGGTTAATTATGATTCAGGTTTCAACAGTTGCTGTTGAATTGCCAATGAATAGAAGGAAATTGTGTCAAAATGTAGAAGTAGGGGATATATATCTTACTTTCTGATGTAAAGGAAATGGAGTTTTATGTCCGCTTGTTATCAGTGCAGGAAAAGAACAAGGTAATTTAAGTTTAAGAAATGTTATCCCATCCTAGACACCTGTACCAGTTATAACTTAACTAAAAGCCTTTGAAAAGGAATGCCCTAGAGTTAATCTGTAATGGCCTGCTCAGGTACTCATCTCCAACCTCTTGTCACTCATAAATTGAATCCACTTAGGGGTAAATAAAAGAGAATAAATGGGTTTGTAAGGACTCCCTTTAGTGAACAAAACTGCTTTTTGGTCTCTTCCTGAATGTACATAAAAAACAACACAAGCACTCGCACTATGTTCCAGAAATGCAGTTCTTCTATTGGGACAGTGTCACATATATACCTTTGATGTTTCAAAAAGTGGAGAGAAGTCATATTAACAAAATTAACTTTATATTAACTTTAACAGATAACAGAATGTCTCAAGTGGAGAACAAAGTATGTTATTTCATCATGATGTCTCTATATCATTTTAAAATAGTAAAAATTCTTACTGGAGATTTATTTCTTTCTCAATTGACAGTTTCAAGTTTTACAGTCTGAAACAGTGTTTCACCTGTTTTTTATAATCCATAGAAGGCATTCAAATATACCAATTAGACATAGTATTCTATTTTTTTCACTAATTCACAAGTTGCTATATTTGCACACATAATTTTATATAAATCTCCAAGAAATGTTTCCATAAGTGAAATTATTAGAATTTAATTGTTAAGGAATTGTTTTAAAGGACTTCTGAAAAATGTAACTTTTAATGGAAAAGAACAGTTTATTATTTTTTCCTATGGTTACTTTAATAATTCCTATTTAAGCTTGCATTTTGCAATTTGTGACACTTCCAGATAGAATTGAATATAAAATAATTATTTGAACTTAATTTATGAATCCTTTGTAGTAAATTTTGGAAACCGGATTTAACTCATTTGCTTTTTATTTTTTTAATTTTTCAGTGGTTGAATCCTTTATCTCTGAGGGCACATTTTTACTCAGATTAATCATGAAGATATTCAAAATGTAGAAATATTTTTTTATCCAATATATTTAGAAATAATCATGAAATAATTCTTAAGTCACTCTAGAGAAGGATAAATAACTTCCTTTTTTCAAATGTTGAAGATGATTGCTGTGCAATATAAAAGACTATTACATTATGACCATGTTACAATTTGTCTGTCAGCATCCCCTCAAGGAAGCTGTGGCATACAAATTAAACAATCTATTAACTGTAATGGTAACTTTATGGAATAGGAAATAAATCCTGGATCATTCATGAATAAATATCTGTACCGAATGGATAGGTTATTTTTTCTGCTGGAAAGAGAAAAATTCACAGGATGCCTCTCCTTATAATCTACTTGCCTTGTTTTTAGTTCAAATCAATCAAAATTCCAGAATGAATAAATGCTCAGAAATAATACTGGTGTCACTGGACGAATCATTTACAAGCAAGCTATCAAATTCTCAACATTCTGTGTTCATTATGCTTCACAAAGGCACGATTCATGCTAAGCATTAGGGAATATTGTTACATTTCCATAACATGATGTAAGTGGCATTTTTAGAAAGGTTAAGCTGGCAGCAAGAGGGTTGGCATGCAGATAGGCCAGTCTGTGAATCTCATTATGAATGCTTGAGTATCATGTTTCAGAGGGCTCATTAGAATTACCTGTCAAAGTTTTCATACTAATCATACAACCTTGCCACTTCTTCTCACTCCAACTCTAATACATTCTGACCCAACCTACCTTAGATTCTCTGCCATTGCCAGTAACTGATTAGAAAGGGTAAAATAGGTAGGGTTATTATTTTTTAAAGATTACCGCCTGTAGGTTTGTTTTTAATTCATACATCAAACCATTATCAATATTAAACTATTAAGCATATTGTTGAGCTTCTGAGTTCCCATATTTTATAATAATCAACAACTTTTCTGGATGTCAGAGGTTGTCTACATTTTCCCATGGGTACTATTTCTTATTAAGAGGATTTATAATTTATTATTCAATGTATCATAAAATAAAACGTGAAAATATCTTAGAAATTCAACTTGAGATTTTCATATGCATTATGAGGCCAGCACACATATTTCACTTGTAAGTCATAATCCCCAGTGCAAAACTCCCAGATGACATTTTTTATCGTAGGTCTTTAATATTTGACCCTATACTTTGTAGTCATAAAACTTCCTACCGTTCCAATTCGAGTCATCTTAGGATAGATCAGTTCACCTAATTGTTTTTTTCACTGTTCCATTTTCATAAAATTTGAATGGTCGTCTTATTTCTTCATTTTCCCTTTCACATTCTGTTCCTAAAGTTTTTACTCTTTATGGTTTTCTTTAAAATGCCATACCATATTACTATCATATACAGGAAGTTTTTCACAATGCTCAATTGTCCCAGAATTAGATCTTCTTTTAGCTCTGACTATTTACCTACACATTTTCCATGGCACTTAGTAATTTTTTTAAATTTATTTTATTTATTTTTAATTTTGGCAAATAAGTCAGACATATTTCTTAATGGTTAGAAGGTTATGTGGTGTTAACATGAGGAGATCTTTCCTTCAGTCTTGATTCATTAAGCTCAATCAAAATGAAATAATCTACTTGTAAATAGGTATATAAAGTTCTTCTTTCCAGAATGTTGGTGATTATAAATTGTAAAATTGACAATTGCGCAGAGTTTTGTGAACTTTCAAAATTAAAACAGTATTGTACAAGTTACAAAAGCACAATTGTGTGGACTAACAATGAAAACAGGACAAAACTGAAACTTAACATGCTTTGAAACTGGCATGTGTCCAAAAAAGACATTCAGTAATATTAAATCCAGATGTTAAACTAAAAGCAGACCAGCACGACGGCCTCAAAGATTAAAACCCAAACATCAATTTAAAAAAAGAAAATAGAAGAACATCTATGTTATTTTTTGTTGCTAATCATGACTAGGTTTAGTGACTTACATTTAAATTTAGGATTTACCATAGGGCCTTCATTATCCAGAAACTGTTATATGGTAGCCTCAAACTATTTTTTAAAAAAGCCATAACAGAAAGCAAGACAGAAATAAAAGGCTTGTAAATTGCTTAAAATATGTATCATTAAGTTCGTGCTCAGAATATCTACCTTACTCTCCTTTAACAACTTTGTTATCTGTTTGTTAGCTCAAAAGTGATTAGAAAGGTTGGTAGCTGCTAGGAATGAAAACATTCCTTTGTGCCCATATAATTTATTACATAATAAACAAGTCAAACTTAAGTATTTAACTCTCAATTGCTGGAGAACAGCAATAGATGTTATCTATGATAGATGTTATTTGCATAAGAGGTGATAAATTTATAAATCATATTAGTGTTTTTATTTTTTAAAAGATTAGTCAATATTTAACATTTTCTAGTTGTTAAATTAATTTAAATTTGTTTTCCATAAGAGAAGCCACAAGTTTTGTTAAATATGTTTGCTCAGATGTTACTTCTTTATATTTGCAAATAATTTTCCCATTTCCATAGTTATACAGTCTGTTTTAAACTGATGTATTTAAAGAAACCAAATGTCATTCAAGCAACAGATGGGTTTCTGATTTGAATTATATAAGTTGGAATCATTACAATACAGTGCAAGATAAAATACTTGGCATTGTCATTAATTGCATAAACACTTGGAACAAAATATTCTCTTGTTTAACATTAGCAGAAACCCACAACAAAAAAAAAATGTGGTGGCACAACAGTATGGTGGTTACCAGAGGGGAAGGGAGGTGGGAGAAACAAGAGGATGAAGGGAGTCCAATGTATGGTGGTGAGCTCACAATGCAATATACAGATGATGTATTATAGGATTGTACACTTGAAACATATATGATGTTATTAACCAAATGTTATCCCAATAAATTTAATTTTAAAAAGGATAAAACATAAAAACAAATAAAATAAAAAGTTTGTGATTGTGATCAACTATCAGTTTAATAATAATAATGACTAGAACATTTCATAATAAAATATGAGTGTGCACATCAGCTAGCACACTAATTTCTTTAGCATGTTGTACCAAACATTGGTAACCTGTTTGTTTTAGACCCTTTCTAGAATATATAAATGATGTTTAACTTTACCTTCGTCACCTGGTGCTCATCAACACATCAAAAACAACTGCTACTCATATAAAATGTGTTATTTCTTGGAAATTAATATGAGATTAAAAGATCGATGTTTTCTTTGAACTCTTCTTACCTTTTAAAAAAAATATTTGGGGTCCTATGATTTCCATTTGTAATAAAAAAGCAAACAAGTAACTGGATCTTCCAACAATGGGAATCGTCAGTGATGTAAGGTAGCAGCAAGCAACATAGGGGTAAATGTAGTTAAGGGTGGCAGGAAAAGAAACTGCAAACAATTAGTATCTTTAACACTATTCTCCAATTTTATGATGGAGTTTTCTAAAAGCAAATCACCCCTATCTATTTTACATACAAACAAGAATGTTCCAATATTCCATCTACCACACCTACTTAACCTACACACATACAAATGGCATAAATAACTTCAAAGTGATCAAGTTACAAAGTTTAAAAAACAACAAATTATTATCATGCCATGGTTCCAGGAGAAGATTGATATGGCACTACTCTTTTCATGGCTTTTAAAAGTTACATACATGTATCTCTTAAATATATCTAAACTGAGAATGAAATAGAAAAACAAATAGATTTAGTCTAACTTAAAACTCTCAAATCAACCTTACATATTTATCTTAAATATATTATCTAGACCTATTGTAATATTACCTTTGTTGCCTTTCATTACATTTAGAAATTAGGGAGAAAAAGAAATGTGATTTTGACAAAATTAATAGCTAGCTAATGCAATCAGCTATCCAGTGGTTTTGAAAACACTAGATCATACAAATCACCAAGTTAATGTGTTAATAATGTAGATTCCTGTGTCCCAACAATCAAATATTCTGATTGAGTAAGTCTAAGATATGATTCAGAAGTTGAGGCATATGATCTCATGACCACAATTTCTGGGCCGGGGGTGTAGGGTGGGAGGTGGGGAGGAGGAGAAGGGAAAATAAGATGCAATGATTAAATTTTCTAAATATTCTTAAATAGAAAATTTATTTGACATTTTACAACAAACTGAACTCATTAAAATAATAGGATTTTAATAACATACTCTCATTAGAAAATTTAAGAAAATTATTATAATTTTCATAGAATAGTTATTTTCTCTTTGCAGCAATATTTATTTAATCCCATATGCTATCTTGACATTCATGGAGAGAAACAAATAAAGACAACTCATAGTGAATTTACTAAAGGGAAGCTGAACATACTACCTGTAAAAAATTAATAAACAGAACCCTCATTTAAAGTGAATTTGAGAGGCTAGAAGGAGGAACTCCCATACACTACATCAATCACAACACACAAAAAGGGAAACTCATTTGTAATAGCCCCTTCCCACTTCTTTGTCACCCCTATAAAAGAGCTTCATTCTTCTTGTTTTAGTGGACTTACATATGGCTCGCCAAGGTTGCATGTACCAGCTTGCAATTCCTCGTTGTTCCTGAATAAATCCATTTAATGGATAAATACCTGATTGATATTTTGTTTGTGATAAACATATTTGGTGGCCCTTATGACGATCCAGAGAAGACCCCTAATAGCTCCAAGGCTGGTGAGCAAACAGGTGAGGCACCCACTGAGCTCATTGAGCTTGCTGTTTTTTCATGGACCCTGGAGTTTGAGGGTAAGTTTCCTCCTGGATCTGAGTTCCCACCTTCTTTGTATTTTGAAGCTTTCCAGGCTCCCTATTCTGGATCTGTTAATAGGCTTCATACTTTTCTGTTAAA
Source organism: Eonycteris spelaea (assembly GCA_003508835.1). Classification (NCBI taxonomy): domain Eukaryota; kingdom Metazoa; phylum Chordata; class Mammalia; order Chiroptera; family Pteropodidae; genus Eonycteris; species Eonycteris spelaea. Next base: position 208,069 of record PUFA01000528.1, read on the forward strand.
GTCCCTATTTATCTGTAAGTACTCATTTTGGCACTTGGACATGACTCCTTCAAGATTAGGCTGTCTCTTGAGATGTCACTAGCTTTCAGCCTGATTCCCTTTGGAATCAGACTCTTTCTACTGAAATTAGCTGGGTCTCAGTCCAGTGCTAGACCAGACTATTTCACTAAAACTCCCAAAAGTTCTTATTTCTGAAGTTCATTCTATGGTTTGATTTTAGATATACAAATGGGAAAAAATCCTACAAAATACAGTAGATCATATTTTACAAATTTAAATGAAGAGTGTTATCTCTAGAGCTCTGAAGTTCCTATTATATTTAAAAATAATGTCTTTTAGTGCTTTCCACTTATATCTTAACGATTCTTCAGTAAGTGAACATACATCATGTAGAATAATTATAATTGTAACTAGAAATTATATAGAATATTTTCTCAAATGTCTGAAAATGTTTTTAGTATTATTGTTTTCCATTACTACTGTGTAAAAATCTATTTTGAAAAGAATCATTTTAAACACATTTTTTTCAAACTTTTAAGTAAAATATAAGTGACTCATAAGTAAATGACCTAAGAGCCATGAGTGTTATGAGTAAGATCTGGTGACACTTTAGGAAATGCCAGTAGGTGATGTTTTAAATTTAGAGAGAATGTTAAAGTTTGAAAAATTAAGTTATTGTTATAACTAAGTAAATATTTTTTTTTCAAAAAGTAATACTGAAAAAATGAACAGCCAAGTGCTATTTATTTTGTTGACAGAAGAAGAATGTAGCAGAATTCTAACATTTGCTTCCACTTTGAAGTTAGCCACTGGAAAACAGTTTGCTAATCAAGATTTCACATTTACTTAGCAACCATGGGCAACCAGGCAACTTAAAATTCTTCACAGTTTCCAAATAGAAATATGGTACAAAAGAATTAATTTAGCTCTATTATTGAAAGATGAATTTGCTATATATTAGTGTTGCTGGATATTTTTGCTTCAATAGCATCATGTAACTGCAAATTTTCAAATTTTCAGTGTGCTTAGGTTAAATTAGATTAATTTTCATTTTCCTATGAAATAACCTGTCCATGGTTTGGTTGTGGCAATAAAGCAAAATAATTACATCACTTTAAGAAAATAACAAGTAGCCTGATGATAAAAAGTTAACTCTAAGGTTAAAAGTTGATCATAAGAAATGAAATAAATTTAAATTAAAAACAATTGCTCACCTCACAATTCACTTTTTTCTGACTTTATTGAAATATAATAGACAATTAGTCGCTTGTGTTTACATCGTACAATTCAATGAGTTTTTAAATTATAGTTGGCATACAATAATATATTAGTTTCAGTTGCACAGCATAGTGATTAAAATATATATGACTCACAAAGTGATCACCCCACTAGTACTCATCTTCCCCCTTACATATTTATTACAACACTGTTAACTATTTCCTTATACTACACTTTATATCTCCCTATCTATTTTGTAACTATCCATGTGCAACTTTTAATTCCCCTGCCCGTTTCTACCACCCCCAACTCTCTGCCCATCTAGTAGCCCTCAAAATATTTTCTGTATGTATGAGTTTATTTCCATTTCTGAGGTTGTAGTCATTTATTTTGTTCTTTAGATTCCACATACACATGAAATCATGTGATATTTGTCCTTCTCTATCTGACTTATTTCATTCAGTGAAATACCTTCTAGGACCATCAAGGAAATATCTTTTTCCATCCCCTTTCGTTTAGTCTATGTGCGTCTTTTAATCTGAAGTGAGTCTGAAGTGAGTCTCTTGTAGGCAACATGTATAGGGGTCTCGTTTTCTTATTCATTCAATCACTCTAACTTTTGGTTGGAGTACTTAATTCTTTTCCATTTGAGATACTTACTGATAGGAAAGTAGTTATTACCATTCTTCAGTCATGTTTTTGATACAGTTTTTTCTTCTTAAAGAAGTACCTCCAATATTTCCTATGATACTGGCTTGGTGATGATAATTCCTTAGGCTATTTTTGTCTGGGAATCTCTTTATCTGTCTGACTCTAAATGATAGCTTTGCTAGATAAAATTTTCTTGGTTGTAGATCCTATGTTTCCATTACTGGAAATATTTTTGTGCCAAGCCCTTTGGTCTTGTGTGGTTTCTTTTGAGAAAGCAGTTGGCAGTCTTATTGGTGCTCCCTTGTAGGTAACTAACTGCTTTTCTCTTGCTGTCCAATAATTTTTTAAAACAAGTTTGAAATATCTACTTGTGGTTAATTTTATGGAAGAGAGTTTACTCTGGTGTAAATGATAACAAAAAATAAGTTATGTTTACATTTTAAAATATGACCTTAGACCTAATAAGCATGGAGGGAAAAAGAGATTACCTTGAAGTTACACAGTAGATACACACATACACACACACACACACACACACCATGTTTTTCAAAAATCCATGTACATCTTTATCAATATCTCTTATTTTCTCTTCTGGAGTTATCTTCAAATTTACCTTTACACTACTGTATACATAGCTTTCCTTTACATAAACTCAATGGTAGCCATGCACAAAACAAAACAAAAACAAAAACAAAACAGAACTGAGACACATAACATAAAACAAGAAGGAATAGTGGGGGGGGGAAGAAAACATAAAATACCACCAAACTATAATAGCAGACAAAACACAAGGACAACAAAACAATGGAGATATCAGGCTAACAGAAAACAAAAGATAAATGGCCATAAGAAAACCTCATATTTCAATGATCACTCTAAGTGTAAATGAACTGAACTCACCAAAAAAAGGCACAGAGAAGCAGATTAGATAAAACACACACACACTACACACACACAAAACTCAAACATATTCTGCCTTCAGTAAACACATCTCAGTTGCAAAGACTAACATAAACTCAAAGTAAAATAGTGGGAAATAATAATCCAAGCAAATGGCATCCAGAGAATAGTGGGTGTAGCCATAGTTATATATGATGAAACAGACTTCAAAAAAAAAAAAAAAAACAGTATAATGAGAGACAAAGATGGACACTTCATGATGAAAAAGGGGAACAATACATCAAAAAGACATAACACATCAATATATATGCTCCCCATTAGGGAACACCAATCTATGCCAAGCAACTACTAACAGAACTAAAGAGAGAAACTGACAAAAACACAATTATAGTAGAGGACTAAATACCCCACTGTCAGCTATGGACGGATAATCCAAATAGAAAATCAATAAGGAAATATCATCCTTAAATGACACATTAGACCAACTGGACTTAATTGACATTTACAGAATGCTTTCTCCCACAACGGGAGCTTATACATTCTTCTCTCATGCACATGGAACATTCTCAAGGAATGGCCACATACTGGAACACAGAGATAGCCTCAATAAATATAAGAGGCTTGAAATCATATCAAGCATATTCTCTGACCTTTATGCTTTGAAACAGGAGATCAACTATGGAGAGAAAGCAAGATGAAGCACGAATATGTGGAGATAAAAATAGCATGCTACTAAAAAATGACTGGATAATAGAAGAAATAAAAGGAGAGATCAAGAAATACAAACAAATAGTGAAACACACAAGAATAAAAGTACAGCATATCAAAAATTGGGGGACACAGCAAAAGTGGTAATAAGATGAAATTTCATATGATTACAGGCCTATCTCAAGAAACAAGAATGAGTCCAAATGAACAATCTAACATTACACCTTAAAAAACTAGGGAAAAAAAAGAACAAATGAAGCCCAAAGTCAACAGAAAGAAGGAAATAATAAAAAAATAGGGCAGAATTAAATAAAATTACAAGCAAAAAGACAATAGAAAAAAATAGTGCAACAAAGAGCTGTTTCTTTGAGAAGGTTAATAAAATTGATAAACCCTGGCTAGACTCACTAAAGAAAAAAGAGAAAGGATACAAATACAAATACACAAAACCAGATACGAAAGAGGAGAAATTATGACAGATACCATCAAAATACAAAAGATCATCAAAGAATCCTATGAAAAATTATATACTACCAAATTTAATAACCTAGAAGAAATGCACCAGTACTTAGAAAGATACAACCTTCCTAGAGTGACTCAAGAACTGGAAAATTTAAATAGACCAATCGGCAGTATGGAAATTGAAACAATCACCAAAAACCTACCAAAATGTAAAAGCCCAAGAACTGTTGGTTTCATCAGTGAATTATACCAAACACTAAAAGAAGATTTAATGTCTATTATTCTCAAACTTTTCCAAAATATTATAGAAGAAGCAGTACTTCCTTATTCATTTTATGAGGCCAGCATTACCTTGATACCAAAACCTGGTAAAAATAACACACACGCGCACACACACACACACACACACACACACACACACACACACACATACACTGTAAACCAATATCTCTCATGAATACAGATACAAAAATCCTAAATAAAATGCCAGCAAATTGAATACAACAACATATTAAAAAGATTATATGCCATGAACAAGTGGGCTTCCTCCCAGGGGCACAGGGGTGGTTTAATATACGCAAATCGATTAATGTGATGCACCACATAAACAAATTAAAAAATGAGAATCATATGATCATATCAATAGATGCAGAAAAAGCCTTTGACAATATACAGCATACATTTGTGATTAAAACACTTAACAAAACCAGCATAGAAGGAAAGCACCTTAACATAATACACTCCATATATGATAAACCCTCAGCCAACATTATACTTAATGATGAAAACTAAAAACCTTCCCTCCAAGATCAGGAACAAAACAAGGCTGTCATCTGTCTCCACTGTTATTCAAAGTCTCCACAAGAACTTTACTAGACCCAATAAGCAAATACAGTAAAGTTTCTGGATACAAATCAATGTTCAAAAATCCATAGTGTTCCTATACTCTAATAATGCAGTGTCAAAAAAAGAAGTGGAAAAAATAATTCCTTGTACAATTGCAACAAAAAGAATAAAATATCTAGGAATAAATCTAATGTAACATGTGAAGGACCTATATAATGAAAACTACAAGACCCTTTTAAAAGAATCAAAGGAGATTCAAAGAAATGGAAAGATATTTTGTGTTCTTGGATTGGAAGAATTAACATAGTTAAAATGACCTTATTACCTAAAGCATTATACAGATTTAATGCAATCTCCATCCCAATCCTAATGTAATTCTTTAAAGAAATAGAACAAAAAATCACCAGATTTGTATGGAAACACAGAGGACCCTGAAAACCAAAGTAATTCTGAGGAAAAAGAACAAGGAAGGAGGTATAATTTTACCTGACATCAAATTATACTACAAAGGGTCAATAATCAGAACAGCATTGTAGTGGCAGAAAAACAGACACACAGACCTATGAAACAGAATTGGGAGCCCAGAATTAAACCTCTATTTATATTGGCAAATAAATTTCAACAAAGGAACCAAAAGTATACAATAAATGATGCTGGGGAAAATTGGGAGGCCACATGCAAGAGGGTAAAACTAGACTAACTAGCACCATATACCAAAATTAACTCAAAATGGAATAAAGACTTGAATATAAGATCTGAAACAATAAATTGCATAGAAGAAAAACATAGGTACTAAACTCATGGACCTTGGGTTTGAGAGGATTTTATGAGTTTGACCTCAAAGGCAAGGGAATTTAAAACAAAAATAAATGAATGAGACTATATCACACTAAAAAGCTTCTACATAGCAAAGGAAACCAACAAGGAAAAGAAGCAACCAACTGAATGGGAGAATATATTTGCAAACAACGCCTCCGATAGGAGCCTAATGTCCAAAATATATAAAGAACTCATACAACTCATGAATAAAAAAAACAAATGATTTAATTAAAAAATGGGTCTACGTCCATGCCACCCTGAACAAGACTGATCCCATCTGATCTTGGAAGCTAAGCAGGGTTGGGCCTGGTTTGTACTTGAATGGGAGACCACCTAGGAAGACCAGGTGCTGTAGGCATTAAAAATAAAAAATAAAGGATTGTAAGCTGACAAGTGCCTTGCAATCTGTTGAGGTCAACCAAGGGTTACCTTGCCTAAAGAAAAAGAAAAAAAGGGCAGAGGACCTGAACAGACATACAAATGGCCAACAAATTTATGAAGAGATGTCCAACTTCATTAGCAATTAGGAAAATGCACATTAAAACAACAATGAGATACCACCTCACATCCGTTAGAATAGCTATAATCAACAGGTCAAGTAATAACTAGTGTTGGAGAGGTTGCGGGAAAAAAGGAACCCTCATACACTGCTGGTGGGAATATATATTGGTACAGCCACTATGGAAAACAGCATGGAGGTTCCTCAAAAAACTAAGAATAGAATTACCATATGACCCAGCAATCCCTCTTCTGGGTATTTACTCAAAAAACTTGAAAATATTTATCTGTAAAGATATATGTGCCCCAATGTTCGTAGCAGCCTTGTTCACAGTAGCCAGAATATGGACGCAACCGAAGAGTCCTGTAATAGATAATTGGATAAAGAAGCTGTGGTTCGTAGATACAATGGAATATTACTCGGTCAAAGGAAAAAGATGAAATACTGCCATTTGTGACAACGTTGATGGATCTTGAGATTATCATGAAAAAAAAAATGTCAGACATAAAATGTTGAGAACCATATGATTTCACTCATATATGGGATCAAAAATTGAAAGCAACAATTGAACAAGAGCAGAGACTCATGGACACAAATGTTTACCGGAGGGAAATGGTGAAGAAGTAGAAGGGTAGGGGTAAAGAGTTCAAATATTTAGTGGGGGGAGGAGATGTAAGTTTGAGTGGTGAACACACAATGCAAATACATATGACATATTATTGAAAAAAAGTAATGTACCTGTTTTAAAAATGTTCCTTAAGTACTCATACCATTCTTAATACATCAAGAAATATTTTAGGTCCATATAATTGTTTTGAAGGTTATCAATTATTCATTGCTTCTATTAATAGGTAATAATTTGATTTTATCATGTATATACTTATTTAAAAATTCCCATAAATGTGATGGTATAATTAATTGTTAAATGGTCATATAATCAACTTAATTCTTATCTCCTTTTTAACTACATTATATCGGCTTAAAATAAATAATCTTATATGCTATTTTTAATATCATTTAGTTGTTCTAAATTATCACTACCCCCTCACTATCATATGATATTGCCTAAAATGAGAAATCAATCTGATTTCAGAGAACTTTTTAGAAATTTTGATGTCTAGAGAGAGGGACTCAGGACAAAAATGAAATATGTACATAGAGGAATATGAAATAATTGAATGAGAATATATGTACAGAATATTTTAAATATAAATTGAAGATAGTTTGAAATTATCAGGGAAATAATTTTAACTTAAAATTGCATTCATGATTCAACTTAAATGGAATAGAAATCTCCTGAGTATCGCTGCATTTATAAGCCATTTCCTATGATAACAGTGCCATAAGAAAAACCAGGCTCTGTTCTCAGGTGTACACATAATAAATATCGGGACCTCCTTTACTTCTTTTGTCCTTCTTAATAGCTATTAAAATCACACTGTATGTACTCCCCTATCAAAATTAAGTACTATAATTAGTTAATTCTAATATACTATCAATTAATGTATATATATGACATTATAAGGAAATAATTACAATAAACAATAAAAAATGAATTGGAAACATACTGGGAATTAAGTCTAAAGACAAAACAATCTATTAGGAAATATTTATATGAGTTATCAGGACTGTGTTCTAAAATTAAAAGAATATACACTTATTAATATTTAAAACTAATATGTTAACATCACAGCTATAATATTGATTGTGTACTTATTTACATGTTTCCCTCCTCCAACTAAATTGTAAACTTCTTGCTGACAAGAACAGCTTATGATGTATGAATCTCCATGCGTGATGTTCTGCATGTGGTCGACAGTTAATGAGAGCTTTAGAAAAAAATGAATGCCACTTCATAGTGGAAAAGAAAACAGTCCAAGGAGCATCACATTTTCAATGTACCCATTTTGTGACCACTAATTAAACAATGCCTGACTTTATTTAATTCTAACTAACACTGGTTTTCTGATAATATTTTATCATCCCAGGAGAATATGTTTGTATTTCTAATGGTATTCTTAATTTCTGTGATGATGTATGTGTGTTATCACCAGGTACTGAATTTCACCAATGTCACAGTCCCATACTGGACTTCTTCATTCCCTGAATCTATAAACTTAGTGGCAGTTCTAATATCATATAATTTTATTTTACAGAAAGAAATTGCAAAATAAATGATAGCTTAAGCTGAATAGTACCTTGCACAGAGCTTAAGGGTAACTGAAAATTAATGGTAAGGTACTCAGAGTGAAGACTTCAGACTCAAAATGTGCCATAACTAACAGAGACACTAAGATATCTATGATGGCGTCTGTGTAACTATCTTACAACTCATTTCAAATTTAAGTACTTTCCAGAACAGATATGTCAGGTAGATATATTGTTCCCCAACTGTTTTAATTTATTTGAATTCTTCCAGAAACAGTGTCTCTTAATCTAGCAATTGGAAAGTAAATGATAATTGGTATGGATAAAGGTTAACATCTTAATCATTTGATACAATGTTTTAAATGAAAGAATCTTTTTTCTCTTCCATAAAACAATTGAGTTAGAATCTATTAAGAGAGCTTGAGCAATTCATGAAAAGAAGATGCATGAGAAAAAAAAATCTATCTAAATTTAAAGGTAACAACCAAAGGAAATCATTTTTAAAAAAGTAATTTTGAGTTAGTTTCTGCAAAAAAATAAAAATTAATAATAATAATAATAATAATAATAATAATAATAATTAAAGCTAAACTTTTTTATCACATTTGTAATAGTTTAGTCTATGGGTGAATTTGCTTTTTGTATTGTAAGCAGTTCAGTACATTTTAAAATATATTCTTCAAAACAGTTTAAAATTGAGGGTTGGATTATTGTCCTCTATCAAAGGAATGCGACAGGAATTGCATATTACAAAATATAGAATAGTGCCTCTTCCAAGAATCTCACAATGTCTATCAGCATATTTTTGTGATAGCCTCCTGAAAAGAGATTCTAATATTGATTGTCATTAATTTCTCGCAGTCCTACATGAGTTCTGGCTTTAATTTCTTTATTCATTAGCATACATTAATTGCATATGAGCTTAAGAGAGAGAGATTTACTCGGTTATCAGTTTCTAGGAATTATACTGAATCAATGTAGTTTGTAAATGGAATAGATCATAACAATAATTTCTTGCATTATTAAGTTAATTCAAATCTCATCATTGTCTCATGATATAATTATGATCACTTCGTACATAGGGCTCTTGTTTGCACTATGCCCCAAATCCAATTGATTGTCTTTCTTATAAACCCCAAATATTTAAACTTTTACTCTTAACAGCCAGCAACAAAAAAAAAAAAAAAAAGAAAAAAAAAACATTTTCCACCATGCTTGCAAGGTATTTAAGTTAAAAAAAAAAGTTATTTTTTAATTCATAAGGAATTTTTCTTTATTGATTTACTATATAAGATATTAGTAGTATGGCAAATATATTTACTTTACATATAAACATTTACATGCTATAAAAAAGGAAATTCTATTTGCTGTTACTGATTTGCTTTGCTGGGAAATACTCTTGAAAAAACACTTATTATACCTTATTATATATAGTTATAATTAGCAACTTAAGTTATACATTTAAGGATATATATGTATACCTACCTATGGTCATGTTATCGTATTTTAACATAGAAATTACATTCTGATGTAAAGAAGTCATTAATTATTATTGGATATATTTAGAGAATCTGAACACTCTCATTGCCTCCACAGTTAGCACACTGGTCCATGCCATCAAATCTCTTGCCAGCAAAAGTGGATTAGCTTTCTAGTTGATTTTGTTAACATCAGTACATCTGTCTCAATCCTTAGAGTAACCTAATCTGTATATGATCTGGCCCTTACTTATCATTCTCATCCGTCATAACATTATTCTCTCATTCCTCAAACTGCTTAGCCACAATGCCCTCATGTTGATTCTCATACATATAAGGCATATTTCTGCCTCGTAGATTTTACCCAGCCTGTTCCTTATGACTGGAAATGCTCTTCTCTCATTACCTGAAAGTCCTTCTCTTTTTCTTTAAGTCTTTGCTCAAATATCACCTTATAAATGAGGCCTACCTTAAGCGTGCTACTTAAAATGTGACTTACCCACTCAAGTGGCACTACTATTACCATTTATGTTTCTTTACTTTTTTCCAAGGCACATAAATGCTATATTTCTTTTATCATCTTTATTGACTATCTCCATGGGGACAGAGACTTGTCCATCTTGTTCAATGTCATATGCTCAGTGCCTAGAATAATGCATAGAACTTAGTATGTAGAAGTCAATAAATATATGTTGAATTTTTAAAAAGTTAATAAATTTAAGGATTGGTATTTGTAAAAAAGAGGGTAGCATAATACTTCATTTAAGTGACATGTCTGAGGAATGTAATGTTTTAGTGAACTGAATCTTCCAGTTTGTATCTTAAATAACAACAAATTTCAAATGTAGCATCCTCTTTTCCTATTTGTCAGTTTGATAATAAATATACAGATAGAAATGCCAAATAGGCAACCGGAAAGTTCCATATCTCAGAAGAGAAGTCACCCACACTCTAAGGGTTCAGTCCTAATTCAGGAAGTATATTGGAGGAAAGATAATATTTAAGAATATTTATCAAGTACTAAATTGCAGGGAGTAAATTTTTTACTGGGAGTTTTGAAAATAAGATAGAAGAGTAGGAAAAGGATCAAGAATAGAAGGAATACTCAGAGAAGTAAAAACAAACAAACAAACAAAAAACTAACAATGGACTCTGTAGGCTTGTGATTTCATATGTAAGTAAAATGATGGACTAAGATGTTCCAGGTTCTCACTTCCCTCAATGAAACACCAAGTAAACACAATATACTGACCAAAGTAGCTTATGAGAAGGCTAGAAAACAGTTAAGAATATGCACCAAAGAAGTGAATGTCCAACCAAGAAAACGTCACACTCAAAACAGTGCAAAATTTTGTGACCTCTTTGCTTGCCTTTGCCCCATCATTTCACCTGCAGTGCACAATAAAGAGAAAGCTGCCCAACTCCCAGTTCCTCCCTTAGAAAGAAAGGAAATAAGTCAAAATTGTTTGCAACATTCTGGCTTATTTGGGAGCTGCTCAAAGAATTGGATTTTGCCTTTCTGACTCAGAGCATTAGTGGGAATGATAGAATAGTTTGGATATCAAGTTGGAGGTCACTAAAAGCATTAGTGAGAGCCATGGTATGTGAGAGCTATGAGAGCCGCCGGTAGCTGGGGTAAAAAGATTATCAGAAGAGAAATGAAATAAAACATCTAAGGTCCCCCAAAAGCAGGAAGGATATTTGAAGGGAAAATAAGAACTGATGAGTTCTAAAAAACATTTTAAAAAGAATTAACACCAATTCTCCTGAAACTCTTTCCAAAAATCGAAAAGCAGGAAACAGTTGCCAACTCATTCTATGAGGAACGTTTCACTTTGATGCCAAAGCTAGACAAAAGAGAAACTACAAGAAAACTATAGAGCAATATCCCTGATAAATATTAATAAGGAAATCCTTAACAAAATCTTAGCAAACAGAATTCGACAGCACATTGTGTGGCTTACACACCAAGATTAAGCAAGAATGATTCCTGGACTATACGATGTTTTACCATACAAAAATCAATGTAATACACTGCATTAACAAAACAAAAGCAAACTACATGATCATTTCAATTGATTTTTAAAAAGCATTTGACAAAATTCAATACCCATGCATGATAAAAATCACTCGGAAAAAAACTAGAAACAAAAGGAAATGATCTCAGTATTAAAAAGGCCATACATGACAATCCAACAGCTAACATCATGTAGATCTTAAAGGTCTATAAGCTTTCCCTTTAAGATCAGGAACAAGACAAGGATGACTGTTTCCACCACTTTTATTAAATATAGTACTGCAATTCTTAACTACAAATTTTCATGAAGTTATGAATTGAGAAAAAACCGGTTGAGATCGGTAAACATTGGTTTCCTTTGAGAACGAATAAAATTGCGAAAAAAAAATCCAGGTTTCAAGAAGCTAAAAAGTGTTTTGGTATCAGTTATAGAATGGTCTTTTAGATAATTCGAAGGCAAAAAATGTTAGGAATTTGGGCATAAATCTGAAGGAAAAACAGGGTTTAAAGTGTTTAGATTTTTGTTTTGTTTTGTTTTTAAAAATAACGAAGATCTGATCATGCATAAAGATGTGGGAAGCCAAATAGAATACTGGCTTAAATATACAAAATGGGGGAATTGAAAGGAGATATATAACTTCCTCAAAGATCAAAACAAGAAAAGACAGTGAAAAGAAAGATTCAATAATATTCTGAAGTGTAGAGGAACGAAGGTAAGAAAACCCGGGTTAAATTATCTTAATTTCCTTAAGAAAATAGTAGTCGAGATATTGTCTGGTAAATGGTTAAGTGGCATTGGTGGCACTAGGAGTTTGAAGAGACTGAAAAAGTGGAAAGTCGGCTTCTGAGGATAATGCGATAAGAAATAATAAGAGGACTAGTAAAATTACTGCCCAGAGGCATCAAGAGCCATGATAGTTAGAAAGCATGAATTTATAGTGGCCCTAATCAGGCTATATTTAAAGATATATTTTCCAGCATTTCTTGGAAATCCAGGAGCAGAAAAGTAAAATGTTCCCATTAGCATGATGCAACTCATTAATTTTAATGTGAATGACACTTTTGTGACCTACTAAATACCCACAGTGCCCAGAATGGTGCCAATAGCATATAGATACTAAACAGATTTTGTTGATTGATTAATGATGTGACATCTTTTAAAATATATGAATGGTGAAGTAGGAGACAATTTTTAAAAAGCTACACAAAAGCAGTTTTGTTGATATTAAAAAAAGAAAACTTACAAGATAAAGGAAACACTAGGTTTAGTTTAGACCAGAAATACTAAAACCATTTTAAGTTGAATGATGTCAATTTTTTTTCTCCAGCAATATTTTAAAATAATTTCCTCTATCTTAGAATTTCTTACTTATTTATGGACATCAATTTAGATAAGCTCAATTGCTAAGGGGGGAAAAAACTATTCTGTTCATTCATCTCATGTGCAATATATTCCACAAATTCAAAATACTATGAATATTAAAATATTCCAGTCTTTCAAATGTTGTAGAAACAGAAATGATGTTATTGCCCCAAAATAAGTTTTAAGTGTAAAGGAAAAATAACAACAACAACAACAACAACAAACGAGATAAAGCTGTATTTCACTTTCAGGGAATGATAAAAATACTCTACATGCACTTCTAAAAAAAGACACAATTCAAATCAATATAGTTTTTAAATGAAGTATATTTTAAGCTTTATAAAACTTAGACTTAATTTTTTTTTTCAAATTCAAATTTACCAAAAAGATTTCCTAAGGAATGAGAAAATAAGGAGACTAACAATAAAACTTGACTGATTTATTTTTTATGCTTAGACATGAAGTTTTGTTTGCTTTTACAGAGAACTCACCTTAAAAGACATAGTAAGTATGTATTGGGTGCAAAGCACTAAGGAGGACCAGAATGATATTTTTAATAGAACAATATTGTATTTCAAGAAAAAAAAAACATAAAATTAACAGAATCTTTAAAGGATTCAATCTATGAGAAAATATCCTCTCTATAGTATTCTATCCATAATAGAATAATTCTGTTTACATGATACTACTAGGTAATACTTTTGTTTGTTTGTTCCCGTAAGGTCTAGTTACCATGCTTGTAGTCCAAAATGCAATGATGGAGAGAGATTTCTTATACTTGTACCCCTCCCCCCCCGAATTATACACGTTTTAGTTCATTTGTTGGTTGTGAATAGCTTAAATATAGACTCCATTCAAATATATTGTGTTGTGAAATGAATCAGATCTTGTCTGCTAGAAACACTATTTTTTTGATCCATTGAATTTTATCATAGAGACATGAACTTTGCTTTAAAATACAATTTAATTTCAATTAGGTTGCCTTTATTTTAATACATAAGAAATTGAATACAAGAAGGGATACATTTATCCTTAATTGTTGTTAGACATCTATTTAGATGTTTTAAGCTAATGTAGTACCATATAGAATTTTAATTACAATTTGTTCTCACAGTGCTTTTTCTTTCCTAGTGATCAATAAGCTTAAACAATGAGATACCAAATTTGAATTTATTAGTGATTGCAAATAACCAATCTCTTCTGAACAAACCCAAAAGATGGAGATAATTCACAAATACAAAACATACACTCATCTTCCTTCGTTCCCAAACTGAAATGAATATATATATATATATATATATATATATATATATATATTTCTAACAATGGGCAATTAGTATCAAAGAACACAAATGAGGTGAGATGAAAAATAGCCATTCCTGCCTCAGGCATGAGGTACCACCACTGAACAATGTGTGGCAATCAATTTCCAGGGAAAATGTACACTGTAGCTACTGCCTTCAAATGACAGCTTTTCACAGGAATCAGATTACAAGGCTGAAGAACTGCAGGTTAGTGACAATTGATGAAACCATAAATGTCCTTGTTTTATTAAGATTCTACAGCCTGAAGTATAAACTTTCTATAAGGCTAATAGCAGGTCCCTTATGAGCAGAATTTGTAATAAACAAATATAAGAACCAATAGACCTCAGATTCTCGGTGCTAAAAGAAAATAAGAGGAACTAATGGAGGTGAAATAAAATGCTATTCTGTTTGCCCAAGATCAGACTTTTGTCTCTATCTGTGAGCATAATAGATATGGGATGTTCCTCATGTTAGTAGGTCCGCAGATTGTGTCTAAAGATTATGTTGGTAACTATAGAGCTAGGAGGAATACTGAATCGCATTAAGTCACAATATAAACCATGGGTGATCATGGAGAGACTAAAAATCATCCAGATAATCAAATTCCTGTTAGAATGAAGTTCAATGAAGCAAACAACAGGAATGTATATATTTTCCAGTAAGTTTTACATCTATACATATAATTTTATATATACATGTGTATGTATAAAATTTTATATAAATTTTATAAATATATATATATATATTCATAAAAGCCTGAAAAGTATAAATCTAGAACCTAAAATGATCTGACAATGGCCAGAAATACAGATTTTACTTTAAATGAATATACACTTTCAATATAATTGTATTTCCAATCATCTAAATGTTATTTTCTTCTCTCCATTTTCTGTGTGGCACATAATAGCCACTCAAAATTATTTATTGGAAACGTGACTGGATATGTATATTGAGTCTCTAAAATCTTTCTCTACTTCATAACTGCAATTATCACCTCTATCCAATGAATTTCAAACATTTACTTTCAGTCTAACCAGATGCCTCTTTTGAGATTTAGATCTATTTTTTTTTTTTTCTGACTACATACTGGAGATCTTGAACTGACTTCTCATAGATATTTCAAAATCAATATATACAAAAATAAAATCCATGTTGACCTCACCCCAATTTTCTGTACTTCATGTTTTACATCCCTTGTGGTTTCTTGACTTTGGCCCATATATAAAACATTATCACTTCTTGTACGTTCTACACTCTGTACATACCTCAAATACCTCCTTTCTCCCACCCTTCAGTCCTCTTGCTTTATTCCTACAGTCACTGCTTGTGACCAAAACTCTATCTGCAGGTTAAAAAAATAAATAAATAAAAATAAAATACATCCCTGAAAAATTGCTTTCAGCATTTTCGATTCTCTTAAGTAGTAAAAAATAAGCAGAAGTCTGAAAATCTACAAAATAAAATAAACATATATGTACAGCTAATGAGAATAATGCAGGTATTATAGGGTAACAGAAACAGTAAGGTTATTTTTTTTCAAAATTAAGCAACTGAGATAAAGAATTACATCTTCAATTTTAAAAGTTAATGGCAAAAAAAATATTAAGACATCAGTATGGTTTTTATAAATTCCCCCGATCTTCAATTTTGGTAATGACATTTAAACACATTTTTAGAATGAAGCAAAGGAAACACCAGGAATTCTAATTAATGGTCTACATTTTCTGACTTTAGAGGAATCTAACAAATCAGGGGTCCCTAATCCCTGGGCTTCAGATCGGTAAGGTCAGTGGCCTGCTAGGAACCAGGCCACACAGCAGGAGGTGAGCAGCAGGTTAGCAAGCAAAGCTTCACCTGTATTTGCAGCCTCTCCCCAGCATTAGCATCATCACCTCAGCTCGACCTCAGAATATCAGGTATTAGATCTTCATAGGAGTACTGGTCCCTGGTGCCAAAAAGATTGGGGACCACTATTATAAATGATACTTTTGGTGATCCATTCAGCAAAAAAAACCTGACTATTCTCCAATGAGAATCAAAGTGAGTTTTTCAAACTTCGTTCCATCCCAAGTCACCTACTTTTGACACTAGGTACCTAGTGTATTTTAACTGTTCCATAAGCCCCATTCCCTGTAAAGGGAAGCATTTCCTGCTGCCTTTCACAATGATAATCTCTATTAAGACCCCTGAATCACCCAGAGTGGACTTCTTTATGTAGACTATCTTTGGATAGTAGCAATTGCTATTTAAATGACATTCACTTTAAGTAAATAACTAGGGAAACTGACATGGCCAAAGACCTTACTTTAAAGAAATCCCTTAGTAAAATACCCTGTGCCACATTCCTTAATAGTTTAGCTATCTTTACTCTATTAGGGTTGAAAGACACAAAATTTAATCTATTTCACTTTCTTATTCAGTGATTATAGAAACAATACCAAAATAATAATACAATAAACAAATGTCATTACCTCTTTTATAAAAAGCTCTCTTGCAAATCAAACTTTTCTACTTTCATGTATGCTATTATATTCTTGCTTCATTTGTTTGTTTACTATATTGAGAGTACATTGATTTTTGATTTATTATTATAAGTTGATTCTATTCTAAATTACAATTATGGGGGAATATTTTGAAGACTGAATCACTTAATAATTGTAAGCTTATGATAAATAGTTAACTTAATGGAATTTATATGATATATATTCAGTGATATTAAAGATAAATCTAGTTTTTTTCATCTCTAAATAGTTCAGTATTAAGTAATTACATACCACATTTCTAGAGACATTAAACTTTTTAATGTTGTTAATGGATCCTTTTTATAAAGCAATATAAATTGTGGTTTCTTTGCTGGCAAAGAAAGGCCAGTCTGTGAATAAAGTAAATGAATTCCTAGTGCATCAAAGGAGCAGAGAAAAATGTTACAATTTTTGCTTTGCTCTCCAAATTATCTCCTAGGGTTCCCTCTAGGGAATAAAAGTTGAAGCATTTACCAGGAGCACAGCCCTGGTGTTCTAATCAAAAGAGACAACAGGAGCTTTTCTTTTCTCATTCTATATGTGAATCCTTTGGCCAGCTGAAATGGCTATAAAAATAGCAACACTTGTGTGTATTCAAGACAACATTTAAAGTGTGTGTGTTTTTTAATTCACAATGATTATACATATGGAGATTTGTGAAACAGTGTATATTTGCACAATCCCAAGATCAAGTAGCACATTCCCTGATGGCATCAATCAGTTACAACTGTTAAAAAAATATTACCTTAGGCTGCTAATGTTCAGTCATGACCAAACTAGTTATCTATGATCCAGATATAGAACATGGAATATCTATATTAGATAATATTATATTTGCAAAAAATGCAAGGATTTGCAGAAATTTACAATGATAATTTAAATTATAATTAATAAATGAGGAAACCATTTACAATGTCATGTTTTAATAAAATATCATGGTAATAAAACTTAACAGTGTATCTTTTATTTGTAGGCTTCAGATATAGTAAAAAGGGTTTCTGTTTTAGCATTACTTTTAATAGAAGAGATTCACCTTTAACAATCTTTTTTTCTGAAAAGTAATCAGCCTAGGTTTTGTTGGGTTCCAAGGGAGATAAAGACTACAAAAATAGCAGTTCCTTTTAGAAAGTGAAATCAATAAAAAATTACTAATTAATTAGAACTCTAATTATAGACTAGCATAAATAGGGACTATTTATTTCAATATTGCTGCTATTGTTCACATCTTGCTGTTTCTCTTTCAAAGTGATATTTAGTGCTAGCCTATAAGCCACGTAAGATGTAAGATCCGTAAGATCGTTGTCACTATTTTACTGATTGACCTCACTTTATCAAGGTTTTTTAAAACTCTCCCAAGCTGAACTTTTTTCACGAAGTATCTTACAAACATTTGATGATCTTTCTTGGTGCCTTTATTTATTATAAATTCAGCTAATTTCAAACATTTATTTTATTTTTTGACCATACATATCAATACCAGCACCTGTCTTATGGTGAAAAACATCCTATATTAAATTCTTTACTTCTAGTAAAATTTGCAAGATGTAGTTCATAATAAGAGGAGTTTAAAGGAGGTAGGACATTCCTTAAGTTGTAAATTGAGAGATGCGCATTCTAGTTCCAGTTCTAACTCATGTAAAGTGGAATAATCAAAACTCATTTAACATCAGTTTTCTCATCTGTCAAATAAAAGGGTTGGATAGGTGTATAATTTCTTTCTACTATCCCTTTTCTCTCTCTAATTCTATGGTATTTATAGGAATAGGTTAACTCTAAGCACAATACTCAATTAGTTTAAGATGTAAGGTTAATAGATAAAGTAAAAACAAATAACATACTGATCCTTCAAAGTTTAGTATTATTTTTATTGTATAAAGTAGAAAATCTTGGTGATAAAATTACTCAGTCCATTGTAGGGCAACTGGAAATAACTTTCTCTCCAATTCAAAGTGTGGTCACCTAGTTGGATTGAGTGACTTCCTCCAATTTCCCACTGTTTAAAATAACAGAGGTTTTCACACAAAGACCCCACCGCTGTTCTCCATAATCTATGTGACATCTGGCCATGGAATGATGATCTTAAACAACCCTAAGATCTTTTCAGTAAGTCAATAGTTGATATGTCACTAAATCAGGGTGAATGAACCTCTCCTGTACCCAACACCATGGAAGCTTCACTTCAGTCACATTTGTCTAGATGAAGGGAACAATCACAGCATAGAATTATGATGGCAGTTGAATAAAAATGCATTTTCAACTCACGTGTGTTACTCATGATTACTTGCCATAAATGGCTTGCAATGTTTTATCACTGTGTTAGAAAACTTGGCCCAAGCCCTGTGTATGCTTATTTGAAATATAAAAAGTAATATAATACCATATTAAAAAAACATTGATACATGAGAACTTGAAGATGAGATTGGGTATAGCATAGTTAATTCTGAGAAAATTACTCAATTTGAAATTTAAATATAGCTGAAAGAAAGGCAAGAAAGCTTACTGTTAAGTGCACTTCATAGATTTAGATGAAACAATTTTTTTTTAATAAATTGAATTGTCATTAGTTTACATTGAAGTTAAATTAGGCCATCTTTTATTTTGAACCCAGTCTGAGTTATCTTTGGGCAATTTATTCTGAAGGCAAGGAAATTTGAAATATTTATTTTGTGAACCAACACAAAAGAGGCTTTGTCGGGTGTTAGAATTCAGTTGAAAGGATGATTCAAAGGAAGTGGGTCTTGTAAATAGAGGTAATTTTTAATTATTGAAACATATGGTACCTGATTAGGATTTATTGTTCTTAGGACTGAAGAACAATGGACCTGTGATCACAGTAAGTAAACATGTGCTGAACCGAGGTTACTTCACAAGTTTGAAATTTGAATCTCAAGTTCTTTCTTACCCCTTTGAATTGCAAAGTAGTCTATATAAGTTTAAAAGCTTCCAGCAGTGAAATGGAAAGCCTACAGAAACATGCCAATTTTCATTGTCTATCAGCGTGCAAATATTTCATTGTCAAAAGAAGAGAAAATGGATGATATGGGAGGAATGGATACGTTTCGAAGTACAATAGCACAAAATAAATGTAACAACAGAATAAATAGTCAAGGGTCTACATTTTTTACACACATACTGATAAGCTATTCTGCTTCATTTATATTCAAGTTATAAATGTAAACCGACAGAAATTTATGTAAAGTACAGCATTTTTTTTTAAAGTTAGGAGACAGCAAATGTTTATAGACATTAACAAAATCATTCCATAGACATGTAAATTATACTGGTCAGGTGGAACAGGGGGCAGTTTCAATTATTATAAAATCTATTTTAGAGACAATTGTTGGATTTCCTTATGTAGTTAATCATCAACTAAAATCCATTAAAAATGCATTCATATTTAGTCAACAAATGTTTATTCAACATTTATGTGTGTTAGAAACTGTTTTGTGTAATAAGGATACATCCGTTAAAAAAAGGCAAAGGGATTGAGAGGTGCAGGTGGATGGTTGCAGAGTAGACATGGGGATGTAGAGTGTAGCGTGGGGAAGATGGTTCATCATGTTGGAATGAATATGTGGAGGGAGGAGGATGCTAGCTTTGGTGGGGTGAGCGCTTTGCAAGTTGTGTGGATCTCTGATCAATATGCTGTACAACTGAGGTTGGTGTATTGCATGCCAACTATAATTGAAAAAAAAAAGCTCATTGAATTGTACAATGTAAAAAAATATTAAAAATTGGGTTTTACAGAACTAATATTCTAGTGGAGGGAGACTAATAATGAATATGGATATATATCTTCAAATATACATCAGTATCATTATAGATATAGACATACAATAGATTTGGCAAGTGCTGTGGAAAAAATAAAGCAGTCATGTAAGAAATATTAGGTAATAAAAATTTTAAATAGGATCTACAAGACAGACTTTACTGAAAACGTGACACTTTTTAGTAAAGATCTGAAAAAGCCGAGAGTAGTGTATTAGTTCCTATGGCTGCTGTAAAAAAGTGACCACAAACAAGGTGGCTTAAAACAACACGTTTATTACATTACAGTTCTGTAATATAATGTAACATAATGTAATGGGTCTCTCTTGCCTAAAATCAATGTATCAGAAGGGCTGTGTTCCTTTCTGGAAACTCTGTGGGAGAATCATCTCCTGACTACAGCCAGAAAAGATTCTCTGCTTTTAAGAACTCCTGTGATTACACTGAGTTTATCCAACTAATCCGTGACAATGTCCTTATCTCAAGGCCCATTGCCTTAACCGTATCTGCAAAGTCTATTTTGCCATGTAAAATAACATATTTACTGATTCCAGGGATCAGGACTCAGACACTTTGGAGGTCCATTATTCTTACTATGTCATGCATTGATCTGGGGCAAATTTTTCTGGGAGACTGAATACAATGAACAAAGGCCCTGAAATTGTAATGGGCATGTTAAAAAAAATAGCAAGCAAGTCAGTGCAGCTGAACCTGAGTGATATTAGGAAAGAGTAATAGAGAATGAGGTCAGAGAAGGAATGGAAAGAAGAGGGGGCACATTGCAGAGAGCTTTGTAGGGCCTGAGAAAGTGTTTTAACTTTCTTTGAGAGGAATGGGAAGCAATGCGTGGTTTATGAGAAGAATGGTGTGATCTGCTTTTGGTTTTTAGAAGATGGCTATCTATGGTGGTTTTATGGAGAAATGACTGAAGAGAACAGAATTAGAATCACTGAGATCATTCTTATGTAAATATATGCCAAAATATATTTACTTTTAGGTAAATGGATAAATTTTAGCAGGAAAGTATATTTTATTTTGATTGTTTGGAACTATCTTTTAAAATTTCCCTTAGATTGGCCATTATTACACAAAAAGTTAAGCATAACTTGTCAGAAATATTTAAGAGAAAAAAGAATTAGATCTTTTTCACAATTGTTAAAATTCAAACATACAAACAAGAAACTGTCATTAGGCTATATACTTCATCTATGGATATGTATGTAAGCACATAATAGCTTTAATCATCTAAATATACACATTAATATCTATATCACAAAAGTCTAAGTAAATAGTTGCAAGATTTGAGCTCCTGTGAACTCTACCAGCTATAACCACACACACTGAGCTGCGATTATGTAGTAATGTCGATACATGTCAGGTACTTAGAGATCTTTTTAGAAAAATGCTTCACTTTAGAAGAGAAAATCTGTAGAAAATTTTGATAACTGTCAAGAAGCCAATGGTGCTGACTGTGATCAGTGTCCTATACTTTGTTTGTTTATTATCATTTGGTGAGTTTGATTTCCCCAAGTTAAAACATCTGATAGATGAGTGGTCCCAATCCCTGTATGTAATCTGATTTTCAAAGTTTACTGAAGAGAAGGGAGTACAGGATATTGGTTGAGTTCCTGGGCTTGTGCAATCAAATAGACCAGAATTAGAATCCTGCTTCTGCTATTTACAAGCTTAGCAGAGCCCTTGGCTTAAAATATTTATTATTTATTTGTGTACTTTGTTTTAGTTTCTTTCTGAGTTTGTGAACAAATATTTAATATTTGTTTTTGTATTTTGTTTTGCTTTCCTTTTGATTTTGTGAACAAGCTCAGGGCTGAATCACTAGTTGCTGGTAACCCACAGCTTCATCAGAAGTTGTCAGAAGTGAAATGACAAGATGGCTTCAATTACTTAAGCAATCTCTTTGCTTGAGCTTGGGGAATCCAGGTGAGAATGGTGTGAAGATAAACAGAGAAATGTAAGAGTTTGATGGGGAAACTGGAAAATATGAAAGCTCCTGTTACAAGAAAGCTCCTGTTTCATGTAACCTCTATGGCCACAATCTAATATAATGTTTGTCTTCAAGAATAGCATTAAGCCCCAAGATGATGCTACTTGAAGAAAATAAGAAAAATATAGATAACCTTTGATTTGCAGATCAATTAAATATTCAATTATTTCTGTGGAACTCTACTATGCTTATACTACAATGTAGATAATGAGCATAAACTGTAGTGTTTTTCTTATATAAGAATATACAAAGGCAGATTTTAAAGGAAAGGAAGAATCTATGAGGTCATAAAGGGCGATGTAGATTTGATCCCATGCAAATCAAGGAGTCCAAGAACCTCAACCGCAAGCAATAGAAAATATATTGTGACACAAATCTGGTGTCATAAACCTGAAAACAAAATCTGGTTATAAATGGCTTAGAGTGTTTCTGAGAATCAGTTGCTTTCCTTAACACACAGTTGTACCTAAGGAATCCATGTCTATCCAGAAGCCTCTTGTACTTTAGATTATTATTTCCAGTGCCCTTTCTTTTTCCCAGACTATTTTATTCTTCTTCTTCTGCCAAAATTTTTGTTTCATGAGAAGACTGTAAAAGCATCTTAAATGGGGAAAATCCTCTTTATTAACTATTAATAACCATATTTAACACCAAATATTTCATTAAGTTAAACTATGTAAATGTATAATGACATCTAATTTTCTACTTAATGGGTTATTCATCTATGAATAAATTGTTTATATAATTATTGATTAATTTGACATATGTCACTAACAGCAACATGGTTTATGGGTGCCTTAGACACACACACACACACACGTGCGCACACACACACACACACACAAATATGGCCACACATACAAATATCTAAAAAAAATCTATTTTATAAAGCAAGGTAATTCAATATATACTTAAGAATGTAAAAGATCATCTTTAGTATATTTAAAGATAAAAAAGATTATTTTAGCACAAAAGACACATATATAAGTAGATACTTCCAGCAAATAATTTGAAAGTATTTAATAAAACTTAGTCCTTCTTACCCCTAATTAACATAACATTAGTACAAAGCCAATTAGAAAAAAACTATATCTTAGTGAATGCTGCACAAAACATTTTCTAGGGGAAAAAATGTGCTACATGTCCTCTTCTTAAAGTTTTCAATACCTGTGAAAAGATGCATGTTAAAAACTGACCTGACAATGAATTAAAGCATTATCTATTCATATAATAGCTAAGTATCTATGGCTACCACCATAAGGATGAACTGAGATAGGCCTCTTGACTAGAATGAAGTACTAAGCATTGAGTAAACAAACATGATAGAATTTTGTGAGTATATAATTGTTTTATAAAAAGTAAAGATGCATAAGAATTTATTGTTAAATGTTGGTTGTAGTCTACTATATATGCTTACATTTTCTCTTAAAAATATAATCTTATGTGTCACTGATAAAATTTCTAGTACAAAGCATTACCTTCTTAGAAGATAGTCAGATAAGACTTTTAGTTCTAAGATCTGTGATTTTATTGCAATTTACATGTGGAGGAGGCTTGGAAGGCAGAAATATCTTGCACAGGGAATCCATCTAGTAAGTGACTGACTGACTATTCTATTATTACGAAGTTTAAAGGGTTACAAGCTTGATGTGTAAAATGAGGTAAAGATGTTTTGCTCCAACAAGTAACCCATGAATCCCCATCTGAGTTGTTCACTGACATTAAACAGACGTTTCTATTTTACAGGACAATTTGACTGACTGATAAGAATTCTATGACCTTTTTTTTCCCCTCTCTCTTTCTCCCACAACAAAAATGGTCTATTTCAAAATGTCATGGAAGATATAAGAACTTAATCTTGAATCTATCATGTTAGTTCATAAATTCAATGCCAATATAGAATTGGTAGTTTTGATTAAGATTTGTCTTTCAAAGAGTTCAAAAATCAAAGTAGGTGGAACAATACCAAACACCCAGAGATGTATGGTAAAAATCAAAAGGACAGTAAAGAAGAAATAACAAAAAAGAAAAAAGAAAAAGATAAAGAAAAAAAAATAAGGGCAAGCATTTTACCTCTTCATCATATAAACTAGGAACATTATGTGGGAGTAATTTGTCTTATTCTTGCTTCCTGAAGAGATAGTAGACAGCACTGTTAGTTTCCCGGATTCTCTTCTAATAATTACGCCCATTATTTTACTTATTTTTCTTTCCAGTAAACATTACTAATTTTAATATTCTTTACTGTTATTACTTCTGCTACTGGTTCTTTTTATTTTTTTATTCAAAATTGAGTTTATTGTATAAACTTTGATATTAAGAAAGAATACAGGAATAGCTTACAATCAAAATGTTCCTGGCAAATAAATCCATTTTATTTTCTAATCAAATGTCATTAATTTTATTTGCCTTGGTGATGTATTAATAAATCTATAGAAAGTTATTATTATCAATAGCACTTTTACAATATAATTCTATAATACAATTGTTGAAAGCGTAAAAAATAAGATTTTATTTTTACAAGTTTTTAGCACTACATACAAATTTATTTTGACATATTCATCACATCCCCTCACATTGTGGAAGAGAACAGCAGCCTTTTATAAGGGAGAACTGAGACTGAGAAAGAAGATATAGATTATGCTGCTTTATCTGCCTTAACTTGCTATATCACCTTGACAAAATTATGTAATAGCCATATTGTTAATTGGCCTATAAGATAAAATGAACAATATTTTCTTGCTTCTTAAAGCTTCCTCATTAATTCAATAATAACTTTAATTTGCTTCTAAAGGTATGAGGAAAATATCAGATGAATATAATTCCTAGACATTATTATTCATTAGCCTCATCTTCTGTAAGTTAGAGGTTATTCATTTATTGAGTCTCTACTATGTGCAGAAGAATATCATGCTAAAACTTGAGGAGACAAAGAACCTGTTGGTCAGGAGCTAAATGTCATGTAACCCACCTTCAAGAAATTTATAATCTGATGTAAAGTAGAATACACAAAGTGAAGGTTTTTCATGTAGCTACGTTCTTAAATACTCAATTATATTCACACTGTCCAGACTCAACACAAGATCCAATGTAGTTTTTATTCTTTACATATAATTAAATGTCTAAAAATAACATTGAATACTATTCTTAGGTTTTAAATTTCATAGCATTATTTTCCTAGTCTTTTTGATTAAAACTCATTTTTTGAAAAAGTGATTGCTAAAGGCACAAACTGTGGATTTTTAAACTATGGACTGAAAAGATCCATCAGATGATTTAAAACTAGTTTGATAGCATTACAAATCTCATTAAATGTGATCCTTTTTTCTCTCTACAGAGAAACATTCTAAAAGAATTCAAGATGGCATAGATGGTAAAGGCTATACACACCTCATTCAGTGACCACACCAAAATTTTAACAAAACTACGGAGCAACCAATACATGGAGTTGCCAGAGGCTTGGCTGAACAGAAGCCATGCAACAAGGTCACATCAAGTAACAGGTCACCTCAAAACAGTAGGTGGGGCAGAGACGCAGAACACCCTGGCCCCACAACCGTGAGTGGTAATTGAGAATCAGCAGGGCTATCTTAGCTGTAGGGCCCCCTCCCTACATGAGAAGTGAGAGGTCCCAGCCACATAATGGGTTCCTTAGCTCAAAGTTCTAGTGCCAAAAAGAGAAGTCCTCATGACCTCTGGCTGTGAAGCCAGTGGAAGTTGCAGCTGAATGAGATGGAGGGCTGCAGAAAGTGGAGACCTTCCCCGTAAAGGTCCCATGCCTGACCTTGCTCATTGACGGACTTGCTCACTCTGAGTTCCAGCACTGGGGCAGCTGCTCGAGGGGCACCAGGGACTTAAAGGAGGCACTGAGCCATCGGGTTTCAGGAAAAGTGCTGGAGGGGTGGTTAGCTCCCAGACAGAGGTGCAAGTAGAAGATGTTATTCCTTTTGTTGAGCCTTACCTCCTCCGAGACTTACCTCCTCCATCCTACTGGTACAGATGCTATCAACCTGGAAAACAGGTTGCTCCACCCAGGAGATTCCCTGAGACTCCGCCTCTCCCAATTGTGGGCCCACCCAAGCAGCTCCCAGTGGTTTATCCCAAATAAACAGGCTGTCTTGGCTCCTGCTCCGAACTTTCATAAAATCTCTCAAAGGCTCACGAAACACAAAGAAGCAGTATCTGGCCTTAGCATGCTTTGTACCTCTTGCTAAACAACCCCAAAACCTACTCTAGTGGCAGCAAGCCTCGATTTTGGACTTGACCCCTCAAGGCACCTATAAGTGCAGCATGGGTGGCAGCCATATGTGGATTGCTTAGTGACTCTTACCAGGTGACCCCTGAGGTGCACAGGCTATGGCTGAACTTATCCTGAAGCTGGACCCCTCTCAGATCTGTGTCAAGGGCCCCACAGCACACTATTACATAAAGTCATTCTATTAAGACTGGGAGATGTAAGAGCCCTACCTAATGCACAGAAATAGACACAGGGAAGCAGCCAAAATAGGGAAACAAAGAAACATGTCCCACTTGAAAGAATAGAACAAAGCTTCAGAAAAAGAATTAATAATTATGGAGACAATATACCAGATTCAGAGTTCAAAACACTGGATATAAGGATGCTCAGTGAACTTAGGGGCAGAATAGATAAACTCAGTGAGAACTTTAACAAAGAGATTAAAAAAAAATACAAAAAATGAGATGGAAACTATAAAAGCGAACCAGTCAGAAATGAAGAATATATTATCTAAAATGAAAAGTATATTAGAGAGAATCAACAGATTAGAGGAAGAAGAGCAACAAAACACAGATATAAAGGATGGGGAAGTCAAGGACACCCAACCAGAATGGCACCAAGAAAAAAATATATATCTAAAATAATGAAGATAATATTAGGAGCCTATGGGATAATATCAATATAACAACATTCACATCATAGAGGTACCAAGAAGAGAATAAGAACAAGACGTTGAAAACTTATTTGTAGAAATAATGATGGAAAACTTACCTAACTTGGTGAAGGAAATAGACATACAATCACAGCTGCAGGGAGTCCCAAAAACCAGGAACCCAAAGAGGCCCACACCAAGATGCCAAAAGTTAAATACAAAGAGAGAATCTTAAAATCAGCAAGAGAAAAGCAGTTAGTTACCTACAGGGGGGCTCCCATAAGACTGACAGCTGAATTCTCAAAAGAAACTTTGCAAAACAGAAGGGCTTGGCACAAAATATTCAAAGTGGTGAAATCCTTGGATCTACAACCAAGATTACTTTATCCAGCAAAGCTATCATTCAGAGTCAAAGGATAGATAAAGAGTTTCTCAGACAAGGAAAAGCTAAAGGAGTTCATCATCATCAAGCCAGCATTACAGAAAATGTTGGAGGGACTTCTTTAAGATGAAAAAGAAATATGTAGCAAAAATATTAATAAAGAATGGTAATAACTACATATTTATTAATGGGTACTTCAAATGAAAAAGAATTAAGTGCTCAAGTGCTCAATAGAAAGGTAGCTGAATGGATAAGAAAATAAGACCCTTACATATGCTGCCTACAAGAGACTCACTTCATATGAAAAGAAACTCACAGACCAAAAGTAAGGGGATGGGAAAAGATACTGCATGATGGACCTAGAGGGTAGTGTGCTGAGTGAGTAAGTCAGCTAGAGGAAGACAAATGCCATATGATTGCATGTATATGTGGAATCTAAGAACAAAATAAACAAATAAACAGAAAAAATTCATAGATACGGAAAACATTTTGAGGGTTAGCAAATGAGAGGGTGGTTGAGAGGGTCAATGAAAAAGAGAGAGGGGATTAAGAAGTATAAATTGATAGCTACTAATTGTCATGGAGATAGAAAGTATATTATAAGGAGTATAGCCAATGATATTGTAATAACTATGTATGCGTTAGAGGGGCACTAAATTTATTGGGG
The DNA here is from genome assembly GCA_003508835.1 of Eonycteris spelaea. NCBI lineage: Eukaryota > Metazoa > Chordata > Mammalia > Chiroptera > Pteropodidae > Eonycteris > Eonycteris spelaea. The sequence continues at coordinate 236,718 of PUFA01000528.1, forward strand.
TGATCACTTTGTACGTTATATAGATGCCTCATTATTATGTGTGCACCTGAAACTAATATAGTATTGTATGCCAACTATAAAAAAACTTGTTTAAAAAATTTTTTTAAAAGAAAGAAAAATTATTTTTACATGAAGAATTATACCTAGAAATCCAGCCTTAGATAAACTATTTCATGTATGTTTCCTTATTTTCATATTCAATATGAATGATTCAGAAATGAAATTTAAAATAATTTAAGAATTATTGTTTCCTTTATCCCCTTCAATATTATCTTACCTGTCCTACTAAAGAGTGAGGTGAAAATTTATTCTGAAAGCAAGTCTGAATTTACAAGTGCTTTTGGTTAATTTCTAAAGTAGTATCACCACGTAGGTTTATATCATTACTGTTCAACTGATTTGTACTAAATTCTATTCTACCTAACATTCAACAAGGCAGAGGAATTTCCAAATAAATCTTTTGGTCTTACAAATTGCTTTGGTGCAAAACCATCTTGAAAATGGACTTTGCCTGAACTCTGTATATTACACGTATAAATGAGACTGTTACTTGAGTTTCAAATAAAGATGTTTAGCTCCAATTCAACTCTTGCAAATCAAGTCTTCATCATAATCCTGATTAAATAAAACACTCAATTTGAATATTCTTACATTTAGTCTGTTGTTGGCCTTGGAAAATGTTTCAGATTAGCTACTAAATAGCATGCAATAGAAATAATCCAATAATAAGAAAAGATAAATAGAATAATATAATTATCTTCAAATAATTTTATTGAATTTATTTTAAAATTCTTATCAAGGTAAACAAATTCAAATTCGTGCCTATAATCAGCCTTCTAGTGATTATCAATATAAAGAGAAAGCAAACCAAACATTTTGAGCATTTATGAGCATTTAATGTCCAGGGAGTAAAATAGTATTATTTGGTGGAGTGCTTTCAATATTTGGTAAATAACTAACTATATGAGATCTCATGAATTTGATTATGGGAGAGAAAAATTATCTACAGGTTCTCTACTTAAACAAATTTGTAGAAGGGACATTATGGATTGATAGGAAACATGGCAGAGTGAAAGGCATTCCCAGATCTCTCCCCTTGAAACAACAATAAGTTTAACATCTAAAACTCAACAAAAAACACCCGAACTGCACACCAGCATGGCTGAGCGTGGGATCTTTGCATAAGAGCTACCACAGGTAAGAACCTTGAGTACCGGGTGGTGGAATGGGAGAAATAAAGAAGTTGACTCTCAAAGCTACCCAGAGCTCCCTGGAGCGAGAGGGAGAAGGGAGAATGTGTGGCAAATTCACTGAACAGTCCTGTCTGGGAGAGTTATGAATTCCATGCAGCTGGCAGCAGGGCCTAGTCTGCAGGGCAGAAAGCAGAGAAGTAGACAGCAGCAGAAAACAGTAGTTGATTTTTACCAGCTGTGCTTGCAAAACTGAGGCTAAGCCACAGCCTCAACACCCAACTCAGAAGGCAACTCCCTCCCTCCTCCCCATACTCTCTGAGGCTGATCAATGCAGAGCCCCAAGGGAATCTCAGCAAATGTTACCAAAACTGTTGCTCTCACTGACAGGGGCTGAAACTGAGGGTAGTGAGTTTGATTAAATAGCTACAAGAAAATAAAGGCATTATAAAAGGCATGATTAAGATATTATGTAAACCAGGGATCCAAGAGGGTTAGAAGCCACCTACTGGAAACCCAAATAAAAGTGCCTAATTTACAACAGCCTAAAGAGAGACCTTTACATAATAAATTGTTTTTCTGGAAAAAAAAGCAGAATACATTTCCATTAATGCCCAGGTGGAAAAATAGTCCATTAAACACCATGAACAACCAAGGTGACAAGGCATTGTAGAAAGAAAGAGAAAATCTCCAGAAAATAAGCTTACAGACACAAAAATATGCCACTTAAATGACAGAAAATTCTGAAAAAACTGAGTGAGTTCCAAAATGAGTCATATCAACAATTTAAGAAATGGATAAAATGACTAGATGAGCAGAGCAAAGAGATTGAATCCCTCAGAAAGAATCTAATAGAATTCTGGAGATCAAACAAACAAAAAAACAAACAAAATAAAAAACAACAAAACGAAAAAACTGCAAGAGTTGAAAAATGAAATAGCAAGCTTAGGAAATATAGTTGACCAAATAAAGGAAAGAATCAGTGATATCGAAGACAGAAATCTAGAAATAAACCAGAGAAAGAAAAGAGAATCCAAAGAATGAAAATAATGAAAGAGAAAAGAACTAATTGATACCATTAGCAAAGGAAACGTAAGAACAATGGGCATTAACGAAGGTGAGGAAAAGAAGCAGAGACTAGAAAGCTTTTTAGACAAATAATGGATGAGAATTTCACAAATCTAAGGAATGAGCTGGAGCTTGGAAATCAAGAAGCCAACAAAACACACAACTATCTCAACTCAAAAAACGTCTTATCCAAGATATAGTGCATTAAATTATCAAAAATCAATGACAAAAAACAAATTTCTCAGGGTAGCCAGGGAGAAGAAAATGGTAACTTCTAAAGAAAAAAACAATTAGATTGTCTTTTGACTATTCAGCTCAGGCCTTACAAGCCAGAAAGGATGAAGTCAAGTATTTAAACTTAAGTGAAATGAAATACAAGCCTAAAATAATGTATCCAGCTAAGTTCTCCTTTAGATATGAAGGAACAATAAAGAATTTTCCAGATCTATAAAAATTGAGAGAATTCTCCACTATGAAGCCTACACTATAAGAAATACTAAAAGGCACAGCTCACCTAAAACAAAATGACCAAAAAAAAAAAAAAACTCATAATTAGGAGTAAAGTTATGATCAGGCAAATAGAAGCATAGGAGTGCAACTCTTACTAAGTTCAGCATATATAGGGACAAACTGAGACATCAATGAGTGAAAAGGATAGAATTCAAAGATCCAAATTTGCAAAGGAGAATGGAGACAAGGCATGTGCAAAAAAAAAAAAAAAAAAAAAAAGAACGTGTATATATATATATATATATATATATATATATATTATACTATCCTTTACATATTTCTAATGGTAACCACATACCAAAAATTCAGAACTGAAGTATATAACATAAACAAGAAGAACCAGAGGCAAAACCCACAAAAACCAAGCAAAACAAACAAACAAAAACAACAACAACAACAACAGAAACACAAGGACAAGTAAGCAATGGAAATGCTGAGCTATCAGAAAGCAAAAGATTAAACGGCTATAAAAAGACTCATATTTCAATAATCACCCTAAATGTAAATGGACTAAACTCACCAATAAAAAGGCACAGAGTTGCAAGAACAGATCAAAAAAAAAAAAAAATCCATATGCTGCCTCCAGGAGACATATCTCAGTTCCAAATACAAACACAGACTCAAAGTGAAAGGTTGGAAAATGATATTTCAAGCAAATGGCATTCAGAGAAAACAGGAATAGATATTAATATAAAGTGGACTTCAAACTTAAAAAGATAAAGAAAGATACTGTGGGATACTTCAAACCGATATAGGGAAACATGCATCAAGAAGACATAACACTTATTAATATCTATGCCCCCAATCAGGGAGCCCCGAACTATGTAAAGCAATTACTAACAGAACTAAAGGGAGAAACAGACCAAAACACTATTGTAGTAGGGGTCATAAATACCCTGCTGTCAGATATGGACAGATCATCCAAACAGAAAATCAATAAGGAAATAACATTCTTAAATGAAACATTAGACCAACTAGACATGAATGACATTTACAGAGCCTTCCACCCACAAAAAGCTGCTTATACATTCGTCTCTAGTGGACATGGAACATTCTCAGGAATCAACCGCATATTAGGACACAGAGACAGCCTCATAAAATATAAGAGGGTTGAAATCATAATAATCATATTCTTTCATCATAATACTTTGAAACTAGAGGTCAACTGCAAAAAGAAATCAGGAAGAACAACAAATACATGGAGATTAAACAACATGCTACTGAAAAATAACTGGAAAAGAGAAGAAACAAAAAAAGAGATCAAGAAACACATAGAAACAAATAATAATGACAGTGCAGCATATCAAAATGTTTAGGATATGGTAAAAGTGGTCATAATAGGAAAGTTCATATTACAGGCCTATCTCCCAAAACAAGAATGAGCCAAATAAACAACCTAGTACTTCATCTTTAAAAACTAGAAAAAGAAAAAAGTGAAGCCTAAAGTCAGCAGAAGGAAAGAAGTAATAAAAATTGAGCAGAAATAAATGAAATTGTAAAAAACAAACAGACAAACAAACAATAGAAAAAATAAATGCAAAAGACCTGGTTCTTTGAGAAGGTTAATAAAATTGACAAACTCCTGGCTAGACTCACTAAAGAAAAAAGAGAAAGGACACAAATAAACAAAATCAGGGATGAAAGAGGGGGAATGACAATTGACATCAGAGAAATACAAAGGATCATACAAGAATAATATGAAAAACTATATAACATAAATTTAATAACCTAGAAGAAATGGACCAGTACTTAGAAAAATAGAAATTCCTAGACTGAATCAAGAACTGGAAAATTTAAATAGACTGACCAGCAGTATGGAAATTGAAACAATCATCAAAAACCTACCAAAAAACAGTCCAGACCAGATTTCTTCACCAGTGAATTCTACCAAACATCAAAGAAGATTTAATAATTATTTTCCTCAAATGCTTCCAAAAAAATGAAGAGATAGCAATACTTCCCAACTCATTTTATGAGGTCAATATTATACTGATACCAAAGCTGGTAAAAATAACACACAAAAATGAAAAACACAGACCAATATCTCTCATGAATATAGATGAAAAATCCTAAATAAGTTACTAGCAAACCAAATATAGCAACATATTAAAAAGATTATACACCACGATCAAGTGGGTTTCATCCCAGAGGCACGGAGATGGTTCAACATAAGGAGATCGATTAATATGATACACCACATAAATTTAAAAAAGGAGAATCATATGATCATATATAATAGATGCAGAAAAGTCTTCGACAAGATACAGCATACATTTATGATCAAAACACTTAACAAAATCAGTATAGAAGGAAATTTCCTTAACATAATAAAGGCCATCTATGGCAAATCCTCAGCCAACTTTATACTTAATGCTGAAAAACTTTACTCTAAGATCAGGAATGAGGCAAGCTGTCCACTATTGCCACTGTTATTCAATATAACAGAGGTTCGCAAGTGCAATCAGGCTAGAGAAAGATGTCAAAGACATCCAATAGGAAACGAAGAAGTCAAACTCACTATTTGTGGATGACATGATTCTCTATATAGAAAACCCTAAAGACTCCACAAAAAACACTACTAGAAACAATAAGCAAATACAATAAAGTCTCTGGATAAAAATCAACGTTCAAAAATCCATAGCTTTCCTGTACTCTAATAAAGAAATGTCAGAAAAAGAAGTAAAAAAAGCTAATTCCTTTTACAATTGCATCAAAAAGCAAGGAGTCAAAGCTAAAATAAATGAATGGAACTACATCAAACTAAAAGCTTCTACTCAGCAAAAGAAATTGTCTACAAGATAGAGACAACTATTCAATGAGAAATAATTTTCAAGCAATGTCTCCGATAAAGGTCTAATATCCAAAATGCTAAGAACTTATACAACTCAATAACAAAAAGCAAATGATTCAGTCAAAAAATTAGCAGAGGACCTCGACACACACTTTTCCCTAGAGGACATACAAATGGCCAACAATATATGAATAGATGCTCAACATTGCTAGCTATTAGGAAAATGCAAATCAAAACCACAATGAGATACCATCTCACACCTCTTTGAATAGCTATAATCAACAGGACAAATTATTACAAACTCTGGAGTGCATGCAGAGAAAAAGAAACCCTCCTCAAATAATGCTAGTGTGATTGCAAATTGGAACAGCCACTATGGAAAACAGTCTGGAGGTTTATCAAAAAACTAAAAATTGATCTACTATATGATCCAGCAACCCCTCTACTGGGTATTTACCCCAAAGACTTGAAAACCTATATCCAAAAAGATATGTTCATAGAGCACTTTTCACAGTGGCCAGGACATTGAAGAAACTAAGTATCCTACGATAGATGATTGGACAAAGAAGCAGTAGTACATATATACAATGGAATGTTACTCAGACATAAGAAAAGATGAAATACTGCCATTTGTGACAACATGGATGGCCTTGAGATAATCATGCTAAATGAAATAAGCCGGACAGAAAAAGTTGAAAATCACATGATATCACTTATACATGGGATATAAACCTAAAAAGCAACAAAGGAACAGGACCAACAAACAGACTCATGAACAAAACTATAGACTAGTGGTTATCAGAGAGTAGGGAGTGGAGGAGGAAGGGGGAGGTAAATGGGGTAAAAAGGATCAAATATAGGGGAGTAGAGGGGGTGATGTGGGTAAAGGGGATCAAATATATGGTAGCTGAAGGAAACTGGACTTTGGGTGATAAACATACAATAAAATATACAGATGTCAAATTATAATATACATCTGAAAATTATATTTGTATTATCCAGTTACCCCAATAAAGTTAATTGCAAAAAAAGTAATACATGAAGGCAAAAAAATAAACATGGAAAATCTATATAAAATTTTTAACATTTTATTTAAGGTCATAAAAGAGTTGAATAAATGAAGGCATATACCTTCAATAAAAAAGAAGTGACTTTATGAGAAGAACTGAAAGCTGTCATGTCTCTTTGGAGCAGCAAATGAAAAAAATAATTTTACATTAAAGAAAAAATACTTGTTTTTATATACATTTCTTTCTATCTTCATGTCGAAATTATTCAATTTTTTAAAAACGAATATTTTGACAGTTTTCCACAGCTGCAAATTCTGCATTCTGCTATGCTAACATGGATTAGCTAATCAGTACAGAGTGTAGCTTAAGTTCTCTAAAACAGTAGAAAATTATGTATTAAATTTACCTAATTGAGAAGTAAGAACTTCATAATACAGGTTAATTATGGAAACTATTTAAATAAGACACATTTATGTGAAAACGTCAACCTGGTGTATTTTTTTATTCGAAGAAGTGATGTGAATTTGAGTAGGGCTTTGAGAAAAATGAATCATGCTTTCCTTGTGTGAATATAGGCTTTTCATTTTTTAAAACATACTACACAGTGAAAAATAATTCTAGTTGATAGACATGGAAACGTAGGCCTAAGAGGATACAATATAATGTAGAAGCTAAAAATATTGTTTGAACTCTAATAAAAAAAAGAAAACCGAATTGGAGGCTCAAACACTTAACTAGCTCTGTGACTGTAGGCAAGTGTTTTCTACTCTTTAAATCTATTTTTCATTTGTTTGGGCACACATGTATTTTTTTAAATTTATATATTTGTATACTAAAGGGATTTTTTGTTTGCAAGTTTTTAATTATATCTACATTCCTTAGTATAGTGTTTAGAACATATTAAACCTTATAAATGGTGGATATGCAAATAGATATTCATTTTTTCCAATAGTCATCACACCATCTTTCATACATTTACCCTTATTTAACAACCCTAAACCCTTAGGATGATCTCCCTGGAATCGAGACCAGTTATATCAATTAATTTTTAGAAATCCACTCTAATTACTCAGATTTATTTCCTTCCTCCTCTGTTAACTGCTAGAATCTCATACCAATGAATATCTCTATTATACAATTTATTTACATTGCATTACATACTTAAATTTTTATGTCTTTCTCTCTTAAATGATTGTGAACTTCACTCCAGCTGGAAACTCAGCTCTGTATCTCTAGGGCTGAGAACAATGAGTGTGCATTGAGGACATTCAATAAATATTTGTTGAATGAATGACCTATGGATGTCAACATTTTTTTTTTGCAGTGATGTTAATGAGAACAATGACCTTGAGCAAGGCACAGGGCTAGGTTCTTCATAGAGAACTTGTGGAATTCATCAATATGCCAGAAGTAGTGCAAGGAGTTGGAATCTCGAAGAGCACGGTGAGACCTTTCCAGTTAAAAAAAAAAAATGCAAATTTTCTACCTGTAAAGGCAAAGCGTAGAAATTGCATCACTCTGCTCATGGACTCAGCTTCAGTGTCCCAGCTATTTCCACACATTTTTTGGCCATAAAAAAAGGATCATAGATGGTTCTACTGTGCACTGCCAAATACATATAGTTTAAATAGGATCAAACTCATTTGTGCAAAGGCTGAAGATATCCATTTATTTTTGAACAAACACATTTTGAGTCCATCAACTCCTCCTTGTGAATATCTAAAGTTAAGAGTATTGTAAGGAACTGAATCTAAAAGTGTTTTCTATGAATTGTTTGATAGGCAATATAACCTCAGACTCTATTTTCTTAAAACAATTTATGATGAACACTTCGCCATGACTCTTACTTAAAGAGACTCAGCTGCAAAGAGATAAGTATGCTAATGAAGTTGTTCATGAATTGTGCATCTCACAAATGTGATGAATGTTTGTAACATTTGAAAAGTTTGAGTGAACTTGACATACAGCAATTGTGCACCATGTAGTTTTCACTACAGAACACGTTGTGAAAGTCAATAAGTTCACAGTTTAATGAAAAGAAAGCCCTAACAAAATATTGGAAATATATTGTTGAATTCAAATGGATACATTTTCATATGTTGCCATAAAGTAGGTTTTGATAGTCTAAGTATGAGATACTGTGAACGATCAAAAAGTAATTAGTTAAAGATTTTGGAAATATTTTTGTACATATAAAAGCTTTTTTAATATTTATTTTCAGAATCATGGAGTACCTATGGTTTGCTTTAATAAATGCTAACTACTTCAGCATTATAACTAAATCTTGCAAATATCTCAAGATTCAATCTGATTATGATCTTGAGGCCACCTTTATTTCCAAATAATTTTGTATGTGCATATTCTTGACAGATTTAATTGAAGAATGGACCTTCCCTGCATGTGAAAAATGATATAAGAATAAATTAAATTAATTTCCTTATAATTGTCATTATATAATTGTGACATATTTAGATAACAGTTTCCTTATAACTGTAATATAATGACCACAAACAAAATCATTAAGATAATTTCTGTACTTGTTCCCTTGTGATAGGTGTCACCTACAAACATTTAAAATATAGATCACTTATTAATTTCCAAATCATAACTCCGCTTTGCTAAGATGACCAATACTGTTCTATATGAAGATCCTGGTCTTATTTTTATGCCACCCACTGTACAAAGGTAGATCGACTAAAACAAAACCTAATGATGCTAAGTAGAAGCAAAGTTTAGATATGAACTGTCATGAAGTATTATAAACACAGCCTTATACTCAGGTCTCTATATCTCTATACACACATGTATCAACCTTTATAAAATACTGGCTAGAAATAAATTATCTCGTTTGAGTAACATTTCACTTTAACCAGCAAAGTACATTTAGAGAAACTTTTCTACACAACATTCCTAGTAGATGCTTTCGATTACTCATTCTAAGTGTGATTTTCACACAGTTTTGGAAAACTCAAGAGTGTTTGCCTGCTCCATTAACAGATGGAGTGCTATTGATCCAATACTTGCAGATTAGAGAGAAGCTCATTTCCACTCTTAGATTTGTTATCATTCCATTGCCTCTAGTCCAACAATGGATTTGTAGACATGTCTATGCATGCAAAGCTCATTCAAGATGAATACATTTCGATTTCTTACAAATTCCTTGATTTTCACTTATGTTCAGACAACTTACAGGAATCAAAGCCTCAAGCACATTACGTTTAAATTCTTGATTATAGATGCAAGTATGATTTAAAAATAAGAAGCCACTTACATATGAACGAAATAGAAAAGCAATCGTTTGCTTTGGATCAAGATTTACTAGAGGTCTAAAATTATAGACTTTGATGTTCATGTGGAATTGAAAGTAGTTATTTTTAGGCCTTGGGCTATGAAAAAAAATATTTTACATAGAATAAAGGTGGTTACATGGCAT